>PVKP010018219.1:0-44732 GCA_004027715.1 Plecturocebus donacophilus | reverse complement strand
TCCAGGAATCCTCTGATGACCCCATACCACAAACCATCAGGCTGGATCAGCTTGGCCTTTTATATGTTCTGGTGTCTGTTTATACATATCTTTGTTGTCAAACTTTCTATAAAGTGAAACCACTATTTGTTTTACTGGATCAACTCTTATCTCCTTGATAGCAGGGACCCTGAATTATTCATCTCGATGTTTCTAGACCTAAGTATCTGATTCAGTGTAGACACTCATGAAATGCTTATTGATCACAAAATGAATTTTGGTCTTTCAACTTTTACTGAAACTAGGAGGAAATAAGAAGACCCAAACATTTGGTAGGGACTAGGGAGGGACTAGGGAGGGACTAGGGAGGGACTAGGGAGATGGGGAGGTAATAAGTGTAAAGCTTTATTCTTCAGAGTTTCGGAGAAATAAGTGTGTGAATGCCAATAAAACAAGTATTGTATGTGTGTGTGTGTGTGTGTGTGCGCGCACGCTGGCAAGCATTTTTATATGTAAAACTCTGATATTATCAGTGAAACTCTAATTTTTAAGGAACTCAAGTGATTACCTGGTCTATTTGATGTTTACATCCTCAATTTGAACAAGTATCTAGTTATATCCTACAAATAAAAATAGATTTAAAATATTCAACAAAATTCGTAACTTTCAGCTACTCAACTAGAGGTCCAGATAAGGTGATTACTTGATGGTTGCTTTTGTGATCAGAAGATTCCATGGAAGCATATAGCAGCAATGCCAATTTTGACTACAACAATGGTGTTCAGAATACCCAATTTAAAAATGGCAATTCTTCTTGAAATTGACACACAAACCAAAAAACCAAAATATGGTTAAGCTTTTTTCTATGACATGAAAAAAACTAGAACTTCAGCTCACCAACCTATAAGCTGTGCTCCCTGGGGCAAATCAATCAACCCCATTTGGGGGTCAGGTTTTTATCTCTGAGCATTGGGAATAATAACCACAGCTATTATTAGTAAAGTGCTATCTGGATCACACAAGATAGCTAGTAGCACAGTGAGTACCCAGTACTTAGTAGGTGATCAATAAATTAATTCCCTGTTTCTATCTTTCATGACTGTTGTAAAAGTTTACACCATGTTTATTATCCATTATGAAGCATTTCAATAATTAAAAATTAAATCCAGTTATCAAAATAAAGAAACACAATGGCAGTCGTTTTTCTATTTTCCTGGAGTCTGTGTCATGATTTCCCCCGTCCCCCAATTATAGTGTTTTGCTAATCTACAAAGTTCAGAAATTCTCTGTGGGACCTCCCAGCCATAGTGTAGATCAGTGAGGCTCCATTTATTTGGAAAACTGGATTTAATAAGGAAACAATAGTTATTGTGCCTTCAAAGAGACCATTTTCCATGGCAATTTATTCTCCAATGTGTTTTTTGTGTAAAAAGAATGTACAGCATGCTTTCTTATACCCTTGTAGTAATCCTTGGTGGGCACATTTGTGTGTGTATGTGTGTGGTTTTAAGGAGCAGAGAGTTTTATAGGCAAGAAGGGGCAAGAAGGAAGGAAGAAGATGGAAGGAAGAAGCTACCCTGTACAGAGTTGGGGGAGGGCTCCAAAGCCAAAAGAGGAGGTCCCCAAGTGTGTTGGACCAGCCAGGTATATATGCAGAGGCTGGAGGAGGCTGTGTCTGATTTGCATAGAGCTCAGGGGCTTGGTTTGACCAGGCATGTCATTTACGCAGGAGTGGAGGTGGGGTGGGGAGTGGGGGTGGGGAAGGGGAGTTTGGGTGGGGGGTAGCTGAGCCTCCCACCCTAACCTTTTAATATGCAAATGGGGCGCTGTGATGTTCTACTGTGGGGATGTGTGGGGACGACCATGTTGCCAGAATACGTGGGGCAAGGGCAAGAGGGGGCACAAATTGCCATGTTGGGTGGACCCAGTTTCTAATGGGCTGCATTTGTATATCAAAGGTTGCTAGCCTGGCTCTGAGAGCCGGGGCTTTACCAGAAACTTTTCCAGAGATGCCTTAAAAGATGAAAACTTCCCAAGGACCCCTTTTCCTCTCTATCTGCCTAAAATAATTTATTTTTCTTAATAACTGCTACCACATTCCTCCCTGTGGTGATATCTCACTAACTGCTGTTAGGGTTTGGGGCAACAACTCTTTCTGGCTACTTCCTACTGAAAAGGGTCATTGAATGGGGAACAGCAGCTAGGCCGCCTCCTGGGGTTGATTTATGGGCCCTCGGAAGAATGGTGTGTCCATGTGTGGTTCAGTTTGTAGCACCATTTGGAGTTTGATTGCTTCTGGGCGAGAAGAAACAATTTGAGTTATAGTACTGAGTGTACAGTGTCCAAATGTCAATACAAGACATATAACCAAGAGAGGGCTTAATAAAGGGGATAACCAATTCCATAAAGAAGACTGGAATTTATTAAAGAGGGATTATAGCCACCCAGGGCTGAAGCTGGCATTTTCCCTGAGCCTGTTAACAATTTTGATTTGATTTTTAAGTACCTGTAGATTTTCCTTTACTTTACTAGGTGTTAATCCAAAAGCAGCATGTTTCATTTAAAAGTGCATCACTAAATCCAATAAATAGTCCTAGCAGACTCAATGATAGTAAAACTTTTATGCTTCCTTTTTGTCAGTAACTATTATCCCAGTTATAAGGATAATTAAGTGAAATACAACAGCAATAGAAACTCTCTGTCCAATATTTCAGTTAGAAGGTGCTACTGTGTATAACCCTATTGCAAACAGTAAAGTGAGGACAGCAATTCCCACGTGTGTTGTGTGGTAGATAATTTCCATCCAACATTTTACTTGCCAAGATATAGAATTCGCCTTTAGAGATCTATGAAGTTCCTTGGTTTTATTTTCCCAAACAAAGAAAATTCCGGGTTATGAGCACCTTACTCACTTTGATTACCTGGCAGAATTTGCAAGATAATTGCCCAGAACTAGCATATCGATTCACATTTTTACATTACTCATCCTTTTTTTCCCCCAAGCTGCAGAAGATCACCACTTGATTCACAGGAATAAGGAAGGTTAGTGTAAAATGTAGGCAAAAACTTAAAAACGATTAATGAGACTAAGATTTAATGACAAATGTATGATAGCTTTGGAGCAAAATTTTTCTCTTCAGTCCTCATTTTTGGTAAAAATTAATTACGAATAATCTTTAGTCTTATACTTGGCCTGATTATTTGCATGAAATGGATCAAGAATGGTTATTTTTACATAGGCCTTTTGTATTGGCTTTGATGAAACTCTATTTCACAAGGAATTTCAGATAAGACTTTTACAGCCGAGCCCAGCCATGGGTTTGTATCCTCTAATACCTGTGAGTTGGGTGTTCCTCTCATCTTGAGGTCCTAAGATAAACTCGGAACTTCCAGACCTGTTACAAAGTGACATTCTTTACTGACTACAGGTTAGGAGCTCTGTGCAGGTACTGTGTAGACAAGGTATGGGGCCAGTTCTCCCCAGCAGACTTTTATTGGCTTTGCATGTCAAGCTTATTTACTTAAAGGGAAACACACCCTTTCAGTCAAAACCTTGATAAAATAATCAGTTTTCCAATTGTGTCCTGTTAACAAAGAAAAATTGATTCTTACTGCACTGATGCAAACAACTACATTGCCATAAGAGTCTCAATTCTACAGGAACCAGGCGGAGAAAAATGAATATGTTCCAAATTTTGTTTACAGGAATATACCTTACTGAATTATTAAAGGCTGTAAATAGTTTAAGTTTACTTGACTCTGAAAAACAAAACAAGGATTAGCAGTATTCCAAACAAAAGTCAAAAAGTTTGCTTTAACTTTCTGAGTGCAATCCACTTAAATTTTGGTTTGCTTGTTATTTGTGAACATGTCAGTTTTTTTAGGAGTCCCGTACATTCTTTCTCTATTCCAGTGTTACACTATTAAAAGCTATTAAAAACCTGCATTTGAGAATACCTGTTAAAGTCCTTAATATGGCTTGATTATAAACTGTCTTTTGAGAAGGAACAAAGCAAGACAACAATTGTCTGTGAATGTCAACATTTCCAGGATAGTTACATTTAAAAACATGACTGGCAAAGAAGTTTATTTATTTTCCTGGTTTACATTAACTTTACCCCTAATTATGATTGATAGTATATACGTAGGCATTAGAATTTTAGAAATACCATAAAATTTTTGAACGTATATTAGTATTCACCAAAATATAACTTAAAGAAGATTGGAAATCATTTTGGCAATCTCATATAACTAAACATATCAGATAATCCTGTTTTCCTCTTTTCTGAATGTTTCAGGGGCCCTCTGAACCATTAAAAAAGCCAGGAATCAGGAAGGATAATTTCCAGATTGCCATAAATTATTTTGCCAAAATGATGACTCAAAAGGCAAAACCTTTTTATTAGCCTTTACTATGACATGAAAATTCTGGTTACAGCTTTATTTTACCCTTGCATTAGTTTATTTGTTTAAATGAAACCTTATAGATTATTCCATTTTATCTTAACCCATTTGACCATGAGGTGAAATTTTTGCAAACCTTTTATAACCCTTTTACTAAAAGGCAGATTAGTGTCTTAAGACCTCCTTGCTATGCTTTTACATCAATGCTTAAATATGAAAAGACCATATAGATACTACGGGAGACCATGGTGTAGTGCTTCTGCCATGCATTTCATCGCAAGGCAACCCAAAGCCAATTGACTTATTCTGTAATCAGCCCATCCTTGATGGGAGTCCCATCTCCCAGTGGTGGGTGGGGATGTTTCCTTATTTTCCAGGTGGCTAAGAGCATGCTTCTCTGATTTACAACTACTATTAGCCATCCCTTACCTGTATTTTCTACGTAGTTATTACTCACCAAAGCTCTCTCATAATGCGAAGTAATTTCTGATGCCCCCAAAACTCAAAATCATCAGATAACACAATGCAAAACAGAAAAGAGCCTTTGATTTTGAGAGGGATTATTTCCTTTCAATTCCTGGGGTTTTATGAGGAAAACAGAGATTTTTTTTTTTCCCCACAACAGAATCTGTAGCACCTCGTCTGGTTTTCCCAAGGAGTCCCATGCTACCAGAAGTTATCTTAGAGCCTTTCATGCGTCCAGTAAGAGTGGTAAGACAAAAAATGGAGAAAAATAACTCAGTTGACTGAGAAGAAAATAACCTTTCTTTGCCTTCCCTATTTTTCCTTTTCCCTTTTGGCCTACTATAGGAGACATTTTGCTTATCTCCAAAATTCTCTTCTGCTTGCAAAGCTGCCTATTTTAGTTGATCCTTATAACAACTCTGTGAGATTGTCAGTATTATGCTTAACTTATTAATATGAAAATTGACACGAAAAGGTTAAGTAACTTGTTCAAGGTCAAATAGCTGCTAGTAAGTGGTATGCTCAGGACTGTAACTGTACTGTCAAATTCCTTGTGGTTTACACCATATTGTAATGCTGGTCTCATGGAGCTTTCAGTTTGGGAGAGAGACTCATTTGTAAACTAACTAAACTAACTACTAATACAAAATAATGGAATAAATATGCTAGTTGAGAGATGCCTATGTTTGTTGAATCTGCTATAACAGGATAAATGACTGGGTAATTTAGAAATAATAAAAATTTATTTTCATAAATAAATTTATATACAAACAAGCCATAACATTCTACCCCTGTCCCCCCAATATATGTTCTTATTACATACAAAATGCACTAATTCCATCTCAACAGCCCCCAAAGTTTTAACTTCTTCCAGCATCTATGCAAAAAAAATAAAAAGTCTAAAATCTCATTTAGTACATATTTATGTACTAAAGCAAGTATGGATGAGACTTCAGGTACAATTCATCCTGAAACAAATTTCCCCTCCCTGTGAGCATAAAAAATCAAACAAGTTATGTGCTTCTAAAATACAATGATGGACAGGTATAAGGCAGACATTCCTCTTTCAAAAGGAAGAAATAGGAAAGAAGAAAGGGCAAACAACATTAAGTCTTGAGGCTTATGAATAATCTACTTTGACTCCATGTCCTGCCTTCTGGACATACTGGGGCTAGGGTTGGGCCCCCGAGGCCCTAGGCACTTCCACCTTTGTGACTTTTCTGGGTATAGCCCATGCAACAGCTGTCAGAAGTTGGCTTCTGGTGCCTGAGGCTTTCCCAGATTGCACATTGATGGTCTCTGGGGTGGCCCTGACCCTATGGCTCTGCTCTGCATTGCCCTAGTGGGGACTGTCTGCAGCAGCCCTGCCCCTGAGGCAACTCTCTGCCTGAGTTCCCAGGCTCTCTGAGGCATCTCTTGAAATCTAGGTGGAAGCAACTGTGCTTTCACAGCTCTTGCCCTCTGCACACCTGCAGAGTTGGTATTTGTGTCAAGGACTACTGCTTCTGTCCTCTAGAGTGGCGGCTCAATCAGTTCCTAGGCCTGCTTAAGCCACAGCTGGGATGGCCAAGGATTGCGTCAGAATGCAGGGAGCAGAGACTTGAGGCAGTGCTGGGCAGAGAGCCCACAGGTCCTTCCCTTGAAACCATTCTGCCCTGAAGGCCCTGGTATTCTGAACCTGTGATGGGAATGGTGGCCTGATAGATGTCTAAAATACCTTCAGGGTCATTTTCCCATTGTCTTGATAAATGGCAACTGGTTTCTTTCTATTCATATGAATCTCTTTGTCAAATAGGCACTTGGTCACACCTTTTGCAGTCTCTCCTAAACGTGCTTTTTTATTCTATATATGGCTAGGCTGAGAATATTTCAAATCTTTAAGTTCTGCTTCTGCTTTGACGATAAATTCTGGCTTTAGTTCATTACTCTCTTCTAGTATTTTACTATAAGAAGTCAAGAAAAGCCATGCAACATGCTCAACACTTTGCTGAGTTATTTCTTCTACCACATATCCCAGCTCATTCCTGCTCAGTTCTGCCTTACCTAAAGCATTAGAACACAGGCACAGTTCAGCCAAGTTGTCACTTTATAACAGGAAGCTTTTTCTTCAAGTTTACAATGAGATATTCCTCATTTCCATCTAAGACTTCATCGGAAGGGCCTTTATTTACTGGGCCTTTACTTTTAAGAGGCCTTTACTTTTTTTTAAGGGCCTTTACTTTTAAGACTTCATCGGAAGGGCCTTTACCAGTGTTCTGATTATGACCACTTATGTAATGTCTAAGAAGACTGAGGCTCTGTCTACAGCACATCTCTTCTGAGCCCTCACTAGAATTGCCCTTTATGGTCTATTCACAGCAATATAGGCTTTTTCTAGCCTGCTCCTCCAAATTCTTCCAGTCTGTACCCATTACCCAGTTCTAAAACCACTTCCACATTTTCAGGTATTTCAGTACCTATCTCTGTCTTAGTCCATTTGTGCTGCAATGGCGAAATACTTGAGACTGGGTAATGTATAAATAATAGAAATGTATTCTCACAGTTCTGTAGCTTAGAAGTTCAAGATGAAGTTGCCAGTGTGTTTCGTGTCTGGTGAGGGCTGCTCTCTGCTTTTAAGATGGTGCCTTGTTGCTCTATCCTCCAGAGGAAACAAATGCTGTGTCCTCATACAGCAAAAGGAATGGAAGATGAATTTACTCCCTCAAGCCTTTTTATAAGGCACTAGTTCATTTATGAGGGTGATTACATGCTCATGAATTCAACCTCATGGTCCAGTCACCACTAACAGCCCTGCCTTTTACTACTCTTGTAATGGGGATTAAGTTTCAACATAAATTCCAGAGGAAATACAAACATTCAAACCATACCAAGGGAAAAGTAAAATTCAGAAATAATTAATTCCAACTGAAAAATTGGGGAAAGATTTAGGAAGAGTGTTTAAGAGTAGGAAAGATTCAGATTGCTAGAGAAAACAGGAGAAAAGCATTTTAGATTGAAGACGTAACATGATCCATGGAAGTGTGGTCGAGGACCAGTACATGGTCAGTCCATTGTGTGCAATTAGTGTTGGATTAATGTTGAACGATAGTAAAAGATGTTGAAAGGTGGCCAGGTGCAGTGGCTCATACCTGTAATCCTAGCACTTTGGGAGGTTGAGGAGGGCAAACTTGAAGTCAGGAGTTCAAGACCAGCCTGGCAAACATGATGAAACCTCACCTCTACTAAAACCACAAAAATTAGCCGGGTGTGATGGTGGGTGCCTGTAGTCCCATCTACTCAGGAGGCTGAGGCAGGAGAATTGCTTGAACCCGGGAAGTGGAGGTTGCATTGAGCTGAGATCACACCACTGCATTCCAGCCTGGGCAACAGAGTGAGACTCCTTCTCAATAATAATCATAATCATAATCATAATCAGGTTGCAAAACAGGGTGTATACAGAAAGTCTTAGATGCCATGCTAAGGAGTTTGGATATTCTATAAATAATTCTACACTTTCTGAGCAGTTGTTTAAGATTTTTGAAGAGGTGAATTAACTTATTTGATTTGTACTTGTTAAAAGATAACACTAGAGGTATGAAAAATCTAGATTAGCTCTTGGAGTTAGGGCTAACAGAAAAGATGCAATAATGTAAGGATGAAATTATGAAAAGTAGCCAGTAGCAATGGGAATGACGCTTGCATGTGGGATGTGGAGTATGGTCACTGCATAGGAAATTTTATAAGTAGAAACGCTGGGACTTGGTAATGTGTTATATGTGGGTGGAAAAGGAAGAACCAAAATTTATGTCAAGGTTTCTAAGATTGATGACTAAATATAGGGAATTATCAAAGAAAGCACAGGTTGTTGGTAGAAGAGAGATGTAAAAATAAAACCAGGAACATATTTTGTGTTTTATACTCCCATTCTATAACACTCATGACTGGATTCACTATAATTGTGATAATTATATATTCTTTTTTTTTTTTTTTTTTTTTTTGCATTGGAGTCTCATTCTGTTGCCCAGCTTGGAATGCAATGGTATGATCTTGGCCCACTGCAACCTTCTCCTCTGGGATTCAAGCAGTTCTCCTGCCTCAGTCTCCTGAGTAGCTGGAATTACAGGCACCCACCATCACACTCGACTAATTTTTGTATTTTTAGTAGAGACAGGGTTTCTCAGTGTTGGCCAGGCTGGTCTTGAACTCCTGGCCTTAAGTGATCCACCTGCCTCAGCCTCCCAAATACTGGGATTACAGGTGTGAACACCCGCACCTGGTCTGTGATAATTATACTCTTAAAATATAATATTAAATGAATAAAGAATTTCCATTTTTTGGCTCACACTCTCAATAGCTCCTGAATCATTTGACAGAAGTATATTATAAATGACAGTTTTTGAAAGTATCTTAATTGTGACTAGGTGATTGTGGGGCATTCTCTTTGTTGTTTTTTTGGTATTTCAAATTAATGGTACAGACATTTTTATTCCAGGTGGCAACAATCCATATCACTCCAGTGGATGATCAGCTTCCAAAGGAGGCTCCTGGAGTTTCTCGGCATTTGGTTGTCAAGGAAACTGAGGTGGCCTATATAACTAAGAAACATCTACATTTTATAGATACAGAATCATATGACAGGGAGCTGGTCTACACAATAACTACTCCTCCATTTTTCTCCTTCAGCCACAGGTATCTGAAAAGTCAACATTTCGGCTACTAGTTCTAGGATTAAAAAGTTGAAAGTGTCAATATATGGCAATACATAGTACTGTGGTTCACTTGCTCCATTGGTCAGACATGAAATTATACTCAAGTAGGCATTTCCTTTTCTCTCAAACTTACTCCTGTCTCCCTCTGAAAGCTGTATTAGTTGGTAAGAGACCTGCAGCTTGTAGTGTCTTCAACATTGATAGGCTTAAAACAGTCTTTAATCCCCTTTTTGAAAGACAGTGGTTATTTTTCTTTTTAGTACAATTTGTTGAGATCTTCCTAACATTAATTTTGCGAATTACTGTCATGAAATGGTTACATTCTATGATCTCAATCCAGAAAAGTGGCATGACTATACCTTAGGCTAGTATCATATGCATGATAGCAGAAAGCATTTTTAACATGAGTGTAACAATTCCCTTTCATGATGCCAAGAAAAAATTGTGTACATTCCTTTTGCAGTCATGACAAGGATGACATTGATGAAACTGGACTTAATGCTAGAATCCCCATAAAGAGAGAATATAAAGATAAAGCACCCGATTTCTTCTCACAATGAGGTCTTTCAGTTTTTGATTGTGGGCTATTTGATTTCATTTTTCTTATCTAAAAATGAGCTGATGTGTTCTTCTGTATTTCTCTTTAGACACTTGGATGCTGGGAAATTATTCATGGTGGACAGCATACCAAAGGTAGTCAAAAATCCTATGGCCCTGGAGCTGAGGTCATTCACTCAGGTATGAGGATATGCTAAAATGCTGACAAACATGATGTAAATGTGCTCTTAGAAGGTATGGCATGCCTAGTACTGTGCCCAAGAATGTTGGCCTTTGATACCTGCCACAAAGGCTTGATGTCTTTATACTTACTGCTGGTATGTTTCCATTAAGCATGTGGCATCTATTTCAAAGTACTTGATCAAGTTGAATATGGTTTCGTAATCTTTTCAGTAATTTTACAAAACAGACCCTTGTATTGTTTTGCCATCAGCAGGACTCTAATTTGGGGATCTGGTGTATACGTATTTATTCCACAAAATTCAATTTATTCAATATCTTACTGTGTTAGTTTTCAAGGGCCAACAATAATATACCATGAACTGGGTGATTTAAAATAAACCACCAGGACATAAAGAACTATGAGCTTTATTTTCTCATAGTCCTGGAGGCTAGAGGTCTTAAATCAAGGTGTTCATGCTCCTTCTGAAGCTAAGTAGGAGAATTCTTCCTTGCTTCTATTAGGTTGGTGCAAAAGTTATTGCAGTTTTTGCTATTGAAGTAAACATAGAGCTTTTGGTAATCTTCAAAGTCATGATGGTGGCATTTACATTTTTCAATATCAATTAACATGATGATTCTTTTTGACCTCTAAAAGCTTTTTATCCTTGTAAATCAACACCCACATGTCCATCTTAACTTACTTTGCAGCATGCTGTGAATTATATGAAAGTGGCCTACATGCCCCCCATGCAAGACATTGGCCCCCACTGCAGAGATATCCAGTTCACATTTTCCATCAGTAACCAACATGGTGGCACTTTGCATGGGATCTGCTTTAACATTACAGTCCTCCCAGTGGACAATCAAGTTCCTGAGGTATGTACAGTGTTCTGTGTAGAGGATGAAAAGGAGGGAAAGAAAGGAGAGTATTCAAGTCTTACTGGAAATGGTAACTTTCATTTAGGCTAGTTTTTTTAACTTACAAAAGAAATTTCTATCTACAGTATAGTAAAAAAAGAAAAAATAAAGCAGGGGGAAGAGGATGTTTTACCTCCTGTGGGACTTTCTATGTAAAAGGTGAGATTTTCCAGTTACTAAGTCTAACATTATTTTCAAAGCTTTATCAAATTCTTTTTCACTTCTTCTCTTTCTGCTGAGTTTCACATGTCGATCAGGGGGAGGGGATTAAATTACGAGTCTCTTAGCAACTAGAAGGGCTTATTTACCCTCACTGCAGCCCAACTATGCTGCTCTGTAATCTAAAGAAGCTCTTTAATTTTCCAAAATGAATTAAGATGGACCCTTCTGTTGTACTCTGTCTCACTGCCCCATGTTTATCGAAGCCTTAAAGGACTTGAGTCTTTCATTAAAACCGAACTACAAAGGCATTGCTACCTTGTGCATTTTATTTGTGAAGCTGGGATTTACACTGAGAGTTTGTCCCATACCTACCCAGTTCCCCTACCCACCTTCAGAGTGCTGGACATAATTAGTATAGTCGTTATTGTTCTTATTATTTCCCTTAAAAACAGGAAGACAAAATAGCACTACCCATTCATTATGATCCAGAAAGGACCAAAGTCTACTCGTGCCTCATCCTTAAGGAAAGAGGTCACCTTTCCAGGTGCCTACCTGGACTATAGCCTGCATTGGTGTTTTCTTTCCTGGTCACACCTCATCATCTCTATACCTGCCCAAGGTTGTGGGGCAGAGGTCTTACCCTGAGGGCCTAAAAGGGTTGCCCAACTTGCAGAAGTTTTGTTGGGCGTATTAGTCTGTTCTCACACTGCTAATAAAGACATACTTGAGACTTGGTAATTTACAAAGGAAAGAGGTTTAATAGATTCACAGTTCCACATGGCTGGGGAGGCCTCACAACCATGGCAGAAGGTGGATGAGGAGCAAAGTCACGTCTTACATGGTGGCAGGCAAGAGAGTTTGGGCAGGGAACTCCCATTTATAAAACCATCAGATCTTGTGAGACATATTCACTACCATGAGTACAGTATAGGGAAAACTGCCCCCATGATTCAGTTATCTCCACCTGGACCTGCCCTTCACATGTGGGGATTATTACAATTCAAGGTAAGATTTGGATTGGGACACAGCCAAACCACATCAATAGATCTAAACAGTACATTAAAATAATGAATTACCAACCTTTAAAGGTCAGAAGATTTTCTATTAAGGCTGATTCTTAGTTTGAAATTCTGGCAGCTCTAATAGAATTGAACCCACACACCCTGCAGCAGCCGTTGCATAGGGCGTGCTCTCCAGCCCACCAAACCCCCACCCAACTCTTATTTCTGTCACTGGGCTGACCTCCCACACCTGCAGACTTGCCACCTTTGGTAGAAGACCTGCCAAAGGGCTCACACAGAGGCATTTAAACTAACTGCATTCTTTGATACCTTTCCTATCAGGAACCAGATCATATTCCAGGTGGTGAAATAGTTTAGAATGCCTGTGGAGTTAACTTGATTAGATTTTATTCAGACCATTCTTTCTATATATGAGATACAGGCCATGAAATAGCCTCACACTAAAGAAGCCAAAGCTTTCTCTAAATCAATCATGGAGAAATGCTCTTTTATGCAAAGTAATTCAAGCCTCTTGCTGCTGAAGGATAATCTGAGGAAGAAACTAAAAAGTGTAAAGGGAAAAGTGAACATTATTGAATAGTTATGAGGAATTGAGGCAAGAATGGCAGGGTAGCTTTCCTTTTTTATTTTTATTTTTTACAGTATATGGGCAAATAAAATAGTTCCTGACAAAACTGAGAATATTAGAAATAAAATTAAATTAGCAGCTTCAGTGAGACCCACCACAAGAGTTGTTTCTTAATGTAGAATCCCTGCAGAGAGCTGGCTGAGTGATAACCATTGGAGGATGTTGACACCATACTAATCTGAGTCCCAGAAACCTGAGCACCGGATTTGGGCAAGAACTAAAAAGCTAATGACTAATGAGTGGGGAGAAATTAGCCTTATGCTTTTATTTTTTTTTGAAAGTTGCTCTAAATTGTATACTTAAAAAAAATCATCAAATGTAGCAAAGTATATTCCTTGAAACACCGGATTAAAGATTCCATATTGAATACTAATTCAGTGCAGCTCAGAAAAATGAGGTTGGCAAACATGGATCTTCATTCAAAGAACACTCCTCTGAGTAAGAGCTCGCTCTCTCTCTCTTGTCTACAAACAGTGAAAATGTAGGTTTAGCAAAGTGAAAGTAAGACACTTGGGAGGGGCCAGGGTGGGGAGAGTTGTAGAGAGAGAAGTCTATTGTTTCTATTGGTTTTTCGTTGTTGTTTTGTTTGTTTTTGTGGTAGTAGCTGATTAAATAATAGAATAATAGTTTGCCTGTAGATCTACTAGGGCAGGGATCTACAAGCAAACAAGCAGGATAAGCTGAGTAGGTAGGATGTAAAGTAAAGTAGGTAGGATGTAGTTGATTAAATAATAGAAGGTAGCAGTCTCAGAACTGTAGGTCTCATAATTTCCATGACCCAAGGGGCTGGACTTTAAGCACTATGAATGCCCCAGGCAGCTGTGGCCTGGAGTTGCTACCAGCACTGTGCCCTGGTGTGCCGAAGGACAGAACCGGCTCTTGAGTGGAGGCTGCAGCTTCACTTGCTTCCTTCCCTTTCCTCTGCCGATATGTTGTCATCCTCCTGTACCAGCTCTTTGTTCAGGGAACATCCTCCCTGCTGGGAGCAGCTGCTCTAGGAATAGTAGGTGCTTCGTAAGAGAACTGCTGCATCTTCCCATGGGCAGAGCACTTACCCTAGACCACCTGGAAGGGGCCCTCAGAGCCTGTGATTTGGTACCCCACTGTATCTGCTTGCTTTCACTTCTGCATAGTAACACAAGCGTTGGGGAAATGATAGGTTAAACAAAATTAGCAGACTTTCCTCCTGCAGGATCTCAGAGCTTTGGATATGTTTATGTCCCTTATAAACCTCCATGGTGAGGATATTGTATGTAACTTTTTTCTAGACTTATTTGACCCTAGAACACTTCTTGCCCCCTCCCAAAGGGGTGATAAACTATCCCAAGCCATTCAACTTGGTTTTTACTTACAAATGCATTATTAGTCAGTCGAGCAGTGACTATTTTTCTATTACAGCAAATTATCTTTGTGGCTTTAATATTTAAGTCTAATGTTTGAATAAATCCATTTCCTCTGGAATCTTCAATTTTGCTGTATTTCATTTCTAAAATATTCACTATAACTGAAGCTTTAAAGCTCCAATCCATTTCCCAAGACTTTAAGAATTTTTAGGATGAAAAGTAGATGAAAGCTTTTCTTCAGGGGAATTTGACATAGATTTTGTTTATTTTTTAGACTAAGCTGGATGTGTATAGAACAGTGTTGGGAATGGACATGAGGATGAAAATTATTATTTTCACAGTTTAGCAGCATGGGTACTAATAATTGCTGATTCCACTATATAGGCTATAAAATAAATGAAAAGCAGATACTTTCAGGCTTATAAATCTGCCTTGCTTCTTTGTAACATATTAATGCTTAGGATTAGAAATAGTAAAAAAAAATTTTCAGTCAAAATGTCTAGTCATGAACTTATCCTTTTACCACATTCTTGAAAAATTAGTTGGCATGTGAAGATAATACTAGAAGTTTGGTTTTTTGTTTGTGTTTTTGTTCTTACTTTAAGTTCTGGGTTACATGTGCAGAACGTGCAGGTTTGTTGCATAGGTATACACATGCCATGGTGGTTTGCTGCATAGGGGAGGGATAGCATTAGGAGAAATACCTAATGTAGATGATGAAGTAATAAGCACTGAAAGTTTTTTAGTGATGTAATGAGCTCTGTTTTCAGAGGTCCCTCGTGAAACAAGGCTTTGAATGTTTCCTTCCTTTCTTCTTTCTAGGTATTCACCAACCCTCTGAAAGTGACTGAAGGAGATCAATGTATCATTAGCACAGAGTACATTCTGGTTTCTGATGCAGATACCAAGCTGGACAATATTGACCTCTCCCTGCGGGGACTGCCTCTGCATGGAAGGGTGGAGCTGAATGGATTTCCTCTAAGTGCAGGAGGCACATTTTCTTGGGGTGATCTCCATACCTTAAAAGTTAGGTTAGAACATTTCATGGCTTTTTAAATTTAAATGTTTTGTTTCCTTATTTAGATCAGTTTTGAGGCAGAGTAAGAGAAAGAAGTTTGTCCAGTTCCTTCAAGGATACCAGCATGCCACTTAACACACTCAACAAGTCTGTTGAAAATTACAAATGATCGATTTTTGCCTTTCTCTCCAGACATTTTCTTTCTGTCTGGCTTGCTATACCAGTGGAGATAATTTTATGTACATTTGAATGGCAAAATTTAATTGCCATGAATATTAGATTTGCGGTAACTGCACATATCACAAGAGGTAATAGTCAAACTAGATAAAGAGAGACTGAAATAATCTGTGAGGCTAATGTACATAATTGAACTTGTCTCCTAGAGAAACGAATTTCATAACCTGGAAACTCTGGGATAGAACTCTGTTGATCAATGTCCTTAATGTAATCTTATTTCATTCTGCTAGGGCAGGGATCTACAGGCAAACAAGCAGGGTGAGCTAAGTAGGTAGGGTGTAAAGCAATACCTGAGTCTCCAACAGGGATGGCACAATCCCTGGCCTCATAGTCCTAGAGAAGTTGCCCTCACCTTAAGGTCTTTCATTTCCTCTACTTAATGCAGTTCTGTAAGAAACTTTTCTACAAAATCGAGTGAAACTTCTCTGGAAAACAGTACAAGCTATTCAAAAGCAATGGTCAGGTGGATCCACACACTTAACTTCTCACTTGTAGATTCAAGCTATAAATGGGAGCATTAGTCCTTTAGATAAAGTATGATAGGAGATATTATACTTCAGATGCTTAGTTCTGCATTTGACCAGAAAGTTGACCAGAAACTAAGGTTTGTGCACAAGAAGACCAGTTTGATCCTGACAGTTTAGTTCCATCATTGATTTACAGTACATGAGATCTTGATCTTTTCACTTGCACTTCTATCCTTGTTTAAAAAAAAATTTCTTTTTTAGATTTCAACTCTCAGCTGTCTGTTAGATTACTCTATTTAGATAATTCTTACTAGGGAGTGAATGATGGATAGAAAAAAACAGTACCAATATTTGCTGGAAATATCTGTTCAAGCATACTGTTAGGGCTTGCAATTATGTTTTTTTTTTTTTTAATTTAATCTTCGTAGTAATTAAGTCTGACAGGGTATCCATTCTCATATTTTAATTGAAGAACTAAGTACAAAGCAGTTAAGGAATTTGCCCAAGTTCATTCAGCTAGTATATGGAGGGGTCAGATTTTGAAAGAATATCTGCTTGACTCCAGTCATCCTTTGGATGTGTACTCTTAGGACCATTTCATCCTTTTAGGGATTTTAGCATACTAAAACAGAATTAGCGCATTATCACTCACCAATATACTTTGATGAAAATTGCAGGGAGCATGGTAAAATAAAGCATAGTGGGTAGTGCATGGGAGGAATGTGGAAGGTGGGGAGGATGTGGGACTTCCCTGTCATAGGAAGGGAATCCCCAATCTGAGTTTCTACCCAGCCTATGGGTGAAACTAGTCCTCAGTAAAGTATCTTTCAGCTCTGATATTTTCCCTATAGTTAAAGATTATATATGCTTAATATATTATTTTTAACACAACTTTTATTTTCCATTCCTAGGACTTATGTTTAAAATTTAGCTTAATTCACTTCAGCAGCTCTTTAGAACTTTCCAAGCATCACTGCAATGGGCTGGAGAACATGTGGAGAACCTAGAATTAGACAATGCCTTCAAGAAACGTGGCTGAGAATTAATGGAAGATAGGGTCAAGGCTAGACAAAGGAAAGGTATTTTTTAGGTCTGGGAAAGATTTAAGAATCTGTATAGATTGAGAGGAAGATAGCTAGTCAGTGGAAGAGGAAGAATGACAGTCAGAGGCAATACATAACTCACTGATCAAGGTTTTAGAGAATAGCTGAATAGTTAGCCTTAGAAGTAGAAAAGGAGAGAAAAAAAAATCAAATCCACAGTGTCCCACTTTTCATCGAATGCTCAGCCTGAGGTTCCCCTGGCCCTAGTCAATGTATTCTGCAAGTAGACAGACCTATACCAAATGGTTCCTGTTGTCACGGTGGCAATTGAAGGGCTGCTTTTTACTCTGAGGACAAATTAGAAATGCATATAACACATTTTTTCCAGGGTAGAGCAATTTTGCATTGAAGGATATATGAGTAGTTAAATATATTAACTTCAGGATTATGCTGGTTTTTTTTTGTTGTTGTTGTTATTTATTTATTTAGTGAACACATGGCCAGATCCTTGGAAGAGGTCACGTGTCATGCATCTCAACTGACTCTCACACTGTTCCTAAGAGAATAGTGACAAATATTATTCCCACAGGTATCAACATGATGGATCTGAGGTTCTTCAGGATGACATACTCTTGGAAGTCACTGATGGCACGAATTCAGCAGAATTTGTTCTACATGTTGAGGTGGGTGAAAGTTTCTTCTCTGGGTTATTGTCTGTCTGTTTTGTGCTGCTATAACACAATACCACAGACTGCATAATTTATAATGAACAGAAATGTATTTGGCTCATGACTCTGGAGGCTGGGAAGTATAAGATTGGGTAGCTGCATCAGTGAGGGCCTTCTTGCTGCATCGCCCTATGATGGAAGGGCAAAAAAAGAGCAAGAGGGAGCCAGAGACTGAACTCCCAACCTTTTATGATCAGCATTAATCCATTCACAAGGGTGGATTCCTCATGACCTGTAAACCTCACACCTCCCAACACTGTTGCAAGTTTCCAGTGCATGCTTTTTTGGGGACACATTAAAATCATAGCAGTCATATAGAAATAGAGCATCTGGTTGGAAAACTCTCAGGTCTTGACAGAACTTGAAACCCACAGCCTACAAAGTGAGAAGTTACCTGCTTCAATCCTTCTATGTCTCAGGCCTGGCAATAGAGACCAAAGTTATAATGGTGAAATGGCCAACTATACTATTCTCTGTCTCCAATCTATTTAAAGATAGAATTACTCTGATCTCAAATATAGATATTTGATTTAAAAAGTAATTGATTCTATGTATAAATTATTTCTAATATCTTTGAACTATAAAACTCAGAAATATTTATTTTTCAGTAGTGCAGGTTAGGCTAGTATCATTGGGGTTTCTCTGTTTACAAAAAAAACCATGTATATGTGTGTGTGTATGGTGCCTTTTGTGAGTTCCTGTACCATATAATCCTAGCATGAGTATTTGAGATAATATTTCCCCCTTTTAACAAATTTGAATGCGGACCAGGTGTGGAGGCTCACACGTATAATCCCAGCACACTGGGAGGCCGAGGCAGGCCGATCACTTGAGGTCAGGAGTTCAAGATCATCCTGGCCAGTATGGTGAAACCGTGTCTCTACTGAAAATACAAAATTTAGCCGGGGATGGTGGCTTGTGCCTATAGTCCCAGCTACTTGGGAGGCTGAGACAGGAGAATCGCTTGAACCTGGGAGGTGGAGGTTGCAGTGAGTTGAGATCACCCCACTGCACTCCAGCCTGGGCAACAGAGGGAGACTATCTCAAAAAAAAAATAATAATAATGAGTGCATGCCCAAGGGACTTACAGGAACCCCCTGAGTTTCTTTGTTGAGTGGTATGCAAGTCCAAGAGCATAACTCGTAGGGTTTTGCAGGTATTTATATTGATGACAAAAGAAGGTCTGAAGAAAAATATACCGTGTTCCCTGCAGAGCCACTAATTATTTTCATTGTACTAGTTTATTTCTTTTTCTGCTGGAATTTTTCAGATCTTTGTGATATGAAATCATTACTATATTGGTAATAATAATGTCTTTGTAAGATATTTTAGTGACTTATAAAGAATATTCATATACATCAATGATTTTAAGAAGCAGTGAAGGAGTTATCCCCATTTTATAGCTAAAGATATTTAGGTCCAAGAAGGTTTAATGACTTGCCCCAAATCATTGACTGAACAGAGTAGACTTGGGTTGGCATCTCCATGCGTTGTTACCTAGGCCAGTGTTTTTGCCTCCTCACCCTGCCACACTTCTACATCACTAGGTGATTATAATAATTATACTGGCCAGCAGTTCCTGTGCACCTCTCTATGCCAGGAACAAGGCAATCTCTTCCTTTCATTTTCCCACTTAGTCTTCATAATGGCCTTTGAGGTTTGGATAAAGAGCAGTATGCTATTGCAGCTTCAAAAAGGACAGTTTCCTTTGTTGGCAGACTTACAGACAGACAGACAAAGCTTTTCTGAGTTACTTTTCTTGTCTGAAAAGCAAATCTGTGAGGAGAAAACCCCAACCCTAAATTCTACCCATGACAATAGGCAATGCATTTTGGGAAAACAATCTGTTTATTGTTTCTTTTTCAACACAAGAGTATGGTCTTTAAAAGCCAAACAGAGGCACAGCCAATTTTTGGACAAGTGTTTGTGATTTCTTTTTTTACCCAGAAGGAATATTCTTAATTCTATTGCCTTTGGACTTTATTATTCATTTGAAAGCTGAAGTTCTTTTGTGAACTGCTGCAAGATGGTCATCATTGAATTTGTTGGCGATATTCCTCAGAGTCAAGAACAATACTGGAGAAGGTCTTAAATGAATTCACTCAGCAGACTTGAACAAAGATGACTTTTCTTAAGCCAATAGAAAAGTAGAGAATACTGTAGGTTTTTTAAATCTTTAATTAAATAACTAGCCTGGAGCTTTCATTATCCAATTTCTCTATCCATTAAAGGAAGTGTACAAACGATTTAATGTATATTTGTTCTAGAGTTGCTAGCCTATTTAAATAACAGGGTAATCAGGACATATATGCATAGTTGCATTCACTCATTCATTTATTCATCAAATATTTAATAAGTGCCTTCTCTATGCCAAGTCTTAGGCTAGATGTTTAGAATATGATGACAAATAAGACAAAGTCACTGTTCTAAAGGTCACAGGCCAAGCATGAAGACAGGCAGTAAACAGATTTTCACCAAGATAATTAATTAAAATTTAGATGGCACTATACATAAATAGAATGCTAAAAGATAGTCAATAATAGAAGCCCCTAAATTAGTTGAATAGTCAAGGAAGCATTTCCTGAGGAATTCCTGTGTAAACTGAAGGAGGAGTTAACCAAGCAAAGAGATGGGAACCGAATTCTCCGGGGGGAGGAGAGATGTGCAGTGGGGAGACAGATTGTGCAAAGACCCTGTGACGGTGGGAATGTGTGTTGGGATAAAACTGGAGTGGAGTGGCAAAGGTACCCCATAGCATGAGATAAGGTCAGAGAAATCCTAGCAGAATCAATGGGAAGCCACTGAAGGTCTCTGTAAGGCAGTGACTTAAAATCCACATGTTGAAAAAAGATCACTTTGGCAGAGCATTAGGGAAGAAGGTATAGGGTTGACAGGATTCGCAGGGCAGACGTGGCGGACTTGCAGCACGCACCAAGTTGTGGCTGTGAACTCAGAGGGGGATTGTCTTTACTCCCTTTTAGAAGATACACTTTTCCAGAATTCTGCACGATCTTTTTAAATTTAGAGAGCCAGCGTGATCCCATGTTGCTTTTCTTTCCTTTTTACTTGGAGTTTTATTTTCGTGAGAGTGAGAGAAAAACATTTTGTCAAGTTGAAACCTGGCATTGATTGAATAGTTACACAGTTTCATATTTAACTCAAACTCTTTGAAATGCAGCTGCTGCTTATTATAAGTCCAGAGAAACTTCCTGGGTGGCAGGAAGTTGAGAGTGGAAGAAAGCTTTGTAATCACCAAGTAATTTGAAACAAAAATAACTTTGATGCAGTAAATGTAAATGCCTCAGACCACAAGGACCAGAACTCTTCTGGAATATGTGTGAATTTAATGAAAGAGGATAGGGGCTTTGGCAAAGAATCCCTTATATTACATTTATATTTTGTCTGTCTAGAAACAAATGAGAATTTTGAGTCCTGAACCGTAACCATATTCTCCCATTGCTACCTAAAATGTCTCTCACATGGGGCATTCCTTGCAAGACAGTTTACATGGGAAAAGTTAAAAGATGCAGATTGCTTGGCCAAATTCTATGACTATTGTTTCTTGTGTCTGTAAGATCAAAAATGCCTTTCATTCTGACTATGAGCAATGGATTATCAGTCAAATAATTTGTCATTTCTTTTTTTTTCTGAAAACAAGCATTTTTTTTTCATTGCCTAGGTATTCCCTGTCAATGATGAACCACCAGTCCTAAAGGCAGACCTCATGCCTGTCATGAATTGCTCAGAGGGAGGAGAGGTGGTCATCACCTCTGAAAACATTTTTGCTACTGATATGGACAGCGATGACTTGAAGTTGATGTTTGTGATTGCTCAAGAACCTCAGCATGGGGTGGTGAGGAGAGCTGGAATCACAGTGCATCAGTTCTCTCAGGGAGATGTTATCTCAGAGGTTGTGACATACAAACACACAGGTAAGCAGCAGCATGGTGACCAGTGAAGGAATGCAAGCACATGAGAGTCTGCACTCCTCAGTGTGGGCTCCCATAATCGGTCTTCATGCTTGCTTCCATTAAAAACAAGAAGCAACTGCAGCCTGGTCTCCATTTTTCCAGCATGATCACCACACATGGAAGTATTTCTGATTGTGTTATTATAACGAATTTCAAACAGTGGCAAAAGGGCAGCTGTTACTTGCTGCTCTGTTCCTGACATGACCACACAGACCTTCCATTCACCCTGTGATGTTCCTCAGACTTTTTGGTCAGTTTGACCATCATAGTTTGTGGATCTATAAATCAAGACAGCAATGCCTGAAGCAAGCTCCTAAGGTAATTATATTATTAATTTTCAAAGCTTATTGATCACCAATTAGCACCTAAGAAGTAACTGGTCTGCTTTTTGAGTTCCTGAAATGCAATAATAATGTCTTACCCTGTATATGACTTGCCCACAGCAAACGACAGCATGAACACAGGTTAGATGTACAGAAAATGTTTGTTTATTAGCATTGCCCTTACACTTCTGGCGTTGCTTTATGTTGTCACCCAAGTGGCATTTGTTCCACTAAAAATGTATTAAATCAGCATCTGATATCTGCAAGGTATAGCACTAGACACTATGGGGTACACAGGAATATGACTTAGACCTGTGTAAGGCTTTGACTTAAATGGGCAGATTTGCATGCACAGATGACAGTGTGACTGATGCACTGCACATCATCACATCATCTCCCCTTGCACGTCTTTTGAGGTCTGGGTTGGGAACACTTCCTTGGTAAAAATGCTGTATATTTCGTCTTGCTGGCTTTTGCTGTACTCTAGTGCAATTTCCTGTCTACTCATTCATATGCCTCTTTAAACTGCAAATTCCAATGCAGGAAGTATGATCAGGTATGTAAGGCCAGGTGAGTGGCATAAGAAATAAGAACTTTCAGAATTCAAATCATTTTCTTATTTGAAGATAATTTAAGCAGTGAGGTACTAAGACCAGCTCGGCCATAGAGACCCCCACCCAGGCGGCACTGAAGGAATTAAGAAGCAGACACCCGGATAGAACAGCAAAGTGGGACTATGTAGGGGCCAACAGCCTTCCTAGCTGAGAGCCTCAGGGACTGATAGCATTTTGGGCTGAGGGCCTTGAGCAGATTCTGAGCCACATCTTTATTCTCTCTGAACAGGTGATTATTATTAACAAACAGGTGTTCTGTGTTTTCTCATAGAACCAAGATGAATAGGTAGGCAGCTGGTGCCTGCTTACCACTGATCAAAGACAAGCTAGAAAGTATTCTCCACGAGGGAGCCATGGGGGCAGGGTCACGTAACCTGTGCTTAAAGAATTGTTTTAACTGGTGTATGATATACGTATACTGTTTTGCTACTTGAGAATGCCCCAAGCAGTTTTCCACTTGGGGGGTGGGGGTTGGCCAAGTTTTCCTTGCCACTGTTCTTGGCAAACAATATGGTCCATCATACACTCAGCAGTGAGGCATGAAAGAAATTCAAGAGGAGGAATAGAGATCGCAAAAGAGTAATTCAGAAATGGGAGAAAACATTTTGAAATATTTGTCCTAAATACTTTGGAAAACAGCGATTTATTGAAACAATAAATGTCTCGTGGCCAATTAGTTAATAAGGGACAGTTTAATCACTTGATCAGACATCCTTTTTCTTTAAGTGGTTTCTCTCTAGCCTCTTATCTGTGTTTAATCTTAGGAAAGGTTTCATGGGTGGTTTCCTTGCCCTGGGGAGTGTAGTTCATATGTTTGATGTCTCTCAGGAGTTCACAACTAGGGACTTGTTTATTTCCCAGTAGAAGTGAAACAGACTGGAAGAAAAGGGATCCAAAGACCAATGATTGTTATTTATTGCTTAATTATTTAACATCTCTGGCAGGCTCGTGTAGCACAGGTAAAGTAGGAATGAGAAGAATCCGTCTTCTTTTCCAGTGCCTTGTTCTAAGTGCTAAACAACAGGAATACAGATTTCTGCATCTCCTCTAGTGTGATGGCCATGGAAAGGACTGTCAACTGATTTTTTAAAAAATAAAAACTAGTAGGACATTGGGACAAATTATTTCAAATAGATGGCTTATGGTTATGTTACTAAATTAGAAGGAATACTGAATTCGAAGCATATTTTGGTATTTGAATGTTACGTTTTCTTGTAATGATTACTGTTACTCAATTGGTAGTTACCCAGCCCTGTGCTGGGATCAGGATACAGAACCACAGTATTGTAGGATCTCAGGTTTCAGTGAGTTTTCTAGCCCCTCTTCTGCTTCTACATGTTGATTTAAAGACCACCTAAGTATAATTTTATTAGCATTACTTTATTTGCTTTTTATAAGTATCAGAATAACACACGTTCATTGCAGAAAACTTGGAAAGAATGGAAAAGTACAATGAAGTTTTGAAAAATCACCATATTACATGTTTAAAAGATAGTCACTGTTCACATTTCAGTATTACAGTATTTTATTCTCTTTATTCTAACCATAGTTTTAACATAGTTGCAATCATGTTGTACATGCAGTTTTGCAGTTTACTTTTATGATTTAGGTTATCACCTAAAAATGTTTATTAAAATGTATATTCAATGTTAGAAAGTCATTATAAATATTTTTTAGTAACAGAATAACATTTTACTATATAAAAGTCCATTATTAGTTTGCTATTCTCCAAACATTAAACATGAAGTAATTAAAAAAAAATTTTTTTTTTCTGAGGTGAGGCATGGTGGCTCATGCCTGTAATCTCAGCACTTTGGAAGGCTGAGGCAAGAGAATCACTTGAGCCCAGAAGTTCAAGACCATCCTGGGCAACATAGGGAGACCCTCATCTCTGTGAAAATGCAAACATTATCTGGACATAGTGGGACACGTCTGTGGTCCCAGCTACTTGGAGGCTGAGGTGGGAGCATCACTTGAGCCCAGAAGGTGGAGGCCAGAGTAAGCTATGAGCATGCCACTGCACTCCAACCTGGGCAACAGAGTGAGACCCTGTGTTCCCTCAAATTTTTTAAAAATAACACTGTGATTAACATTTGTAAGTACAAATCATGTCCTTAGGCTATATGCAATTTCAATATCCTATGGTTCCATTACAGAGAAATTTGCTGTTTGCCTTCTTTTTCTTAAGCTGTCTTCTCTTTCTCGAGTAACTTTTCATTTCTCTCCCCCATTGCCTCTCCCTACAGATCTTCTCTCCCATTCCCCAGTCTGCTTATCTGCTTGGTAAACTTGCTCATCCTTTAATGCTCAGCACAAAACCAGCAAAGGCGTCTGGAAACTTCGCTGTCTTTCCTTGGCACGTATGCCCTGCCCCTATGCCATTGTCAGCTAAAACTCATCTTCTTTCATCCTCAGCACCTTGCACACAATCAGGCTGAAATATGTAAAATTGCTATGTGACAGGTTAAAAAAATGGTTTAATAGTAGCAATTTCATGTGGGGGTTCTACATAGTATATATATACATCTGTGCTATTCTAACCACACTGCATTTTCTTCTCTACTGTTAGACTGTATCAGTGCCTGATGCATAGTGAGTCTTTTTGACATTTGACATTCTTTTGAAATGTCTTTTGCCAGTTCCAAAATGTCTGCCCTTTTCTCTGCTGGTGCACCTGAAACACTAATGATCACATAGTAGGCATTCAATAAATATTTATTGAGTGAATTACTAATGAACAAACGTTTTAAGCCAATTTGTATTTTAGATATATAAATAGGTGAGAGGTCTCTTATTTTTGACTCTTTCTCACATTGAAAGCTGGTTGTTTCTTTCTAATTCTCTCAACTTCAATTCTGTTTTTCCTTTTAAGCCTAGTTTTCTCATCCTTTGATCACTTGGTTGCTCAATAATATCATCTCTAGATTTTCCTTGTCATTTTTAAACAGGGGAAATAATAGCAACCACAGAGCTCTGCAGATTTGACCAGTGTCCAGTGAAAAGAGAGGATGTCCCTGATCTTTTATAGCCTAGGTTCATCAAACTCCAAGAATTAATGGCTCCCTGTATTAGTCCATTTTCATGCTGCTGCTAAAGACATACCTAAGACTGGGCAATTTATAAAAGAAAGAGGTTAATGGACTTACAGTTCCATATGGCTGGGAAGGCCTTATGATCCTGGCAGAAGGCAAGGAGGAGCAAGTCACATCTTACATGGATTGTAGCAGGCAAAGAAAGCTTGTGCAGGAAAACTCCCATTTTTAAAACCATCAGATCTCATGACACTCATTCACTATCATGAGAACAGGGCAGGAAAGACCTGTCCCCATAATTCAATCACCTCCCACTGGGTTTCTTCCACAAAATGTAGGAATTGTGAAAGTTACAATTCAAGATGAGATTTGAGTGGGGGCACAACAAAACATATCAGTCCCTTCTTAGGATTTTCATGGTGATACATGAGAAATACCAGCAGCACATGTGCAAAACTTTTCAGTGTCCTGGATGGCAAGCACTCTTACTCCATGCCCTTAGTGGGTAACCCAAAAGCAGATTTCCCTGTTGCTAATAAACTCTCTAATAATGACCTTTTTTTCCTTCTTCCTCTCACTGTCTAAGCTGGGAGCATTTTGAATCCCACAGGTGTAAGACCTACAGAGTGAAAAGGAGAAAATGAAAGTAAATGCCTCTTTTTTTCCATGCACAGTTGCTATTTTTAAAAACATCCTGGCTAATATATAATAAGGAGAATATTGAAAGAAGTGGCAAAAAGGTGGCCTACTTTTGTATTTCACCTATCCAACATCCTCTTTTCTTGTAACTACTGTGGTTGATGGTTATTCATTTAAGATGGTTACTGCAAATGGAAAGACAAGTCCCAAAGGAACACAGATGCCTTCTCCCTCTCCCTGAGGTTGGTCCTAACATGAGATAATTATAAGGGAAGAATGAAATCTTCACTAATGAAGTTTCGAGTCCCTGCCTTCTTCATTCATGAACCATCAGACCCTTGTTAGCCCTGTTTTGTCCCTCCTTATGGTGATACATGGCTGGTAGGGAGTTCGCCAGAGGGAACAGATGGGCAAGAATTTTTGCATCATTTTCATGACTGTATCTGGTTTCATAGTGATAAAATTGGGTTTTACTTTTATTTTATCCACTAACTTTTTTTCCCTTGCCATTTCAATGCTTATAAAAGAGGTGTAAGTAGATTTCATCTTGGTGTTCTATATTTTTAAAAAGCCAGGTTTCAGCTATAGTTGTGTCTTCCAGGTGGCGAGATTGGCATGATGCCTTGTTTTGACACCATTACGTTGGTGGTTTCGGATGGAGAGGCTGGCCCTTTTGTGAATGGCTGTTGTTACAATGGACCTAATCCATCTGTTCCTCTTCATGAGTCCTTTCCAGTGTATAACCTCAACATCACAGTATATCCAGTAGACAACCAGCCACCTTCCATTGCAATAGGTGACAATGTGTTTTTCTGTTACTGTACTATTGTCTGACCTAGTGTCATACCTATGGTTCAGTGAAATGATACATTTTATTATAATATAAAAAGAAAAGCACCATACGGAATTATCTTTCAGTAATTGCCTCAACACAAATTTGTGGAAAACCCAAATCTGTTAAGATTACAGAGCAAAAGACTTTGCATGTTTAAAAATTTAAATATTTCTGTATGGATAGAGAATATGTGTGTCGGGGTGTGTGTGTGTGTGTGTGTGTGTGTGTATGTATGTGTGTGTTGGGACAAGGACAACATTGCAGTCCTCAAATATTCTGATTTTATTTCACATGGGAAAATATAATTTGCCTGCTGAAGAGAAAGTAATTTATTTTATCCATAACAATATCTATTAGAACAGAATGAGTATACCAGGGAGACCATTTATCTACATCTAACCTTGCTTGCTTTTTAGAAAGTCATCTCTTCATAGGCATTATGTATATGTTCTGTCTCTCAGAAAAAAATATAAGCATATGTATGAATGTTATTGTAATTTGCAAACTATCTCCCAAGCAATGTTCTGGAAAGAAAGCATTATCCCAGCAGAATAATTAAGCATCAAGGCATGAAAAATATCTTCGTTACGAGCTATTCATAATAGCTCTCAGGCAATTAATGCTCTCACAAACAGAGGTAACAACTGATCTTGAAGAGTACATAAACTACATTTAGTGGCTTAACATTAAAACAGTTTGGCAATTCCTACTTTCATTTGTCACTTCCGTAGAGACACAAGGGAAATCAGAGTTCCTTGAGAATGACTAAAGGGCTGTGCTGGAGCAGTTAGTATTTCTGCTGTCTTTCCATTATTGTCTGGCTTGCCTGTACAAGAAAAAAAAATATAATTCCATAAGTCAAAGTAAATTCACTCATTACCACTCAAGATTTTCACTTTAAAGATAATTATGCCAGAGAAAATGAACATCTCCCATGGAAATGTTTTGGCACATGGGAGGCTCCTCTGAACTAGAATTTCAGTTGCTGCATTTAGCCCTACCTAGTCTGTTTAGAGGATTTCATGCTAAGTCGTAACTGTGTTTTTATTTATATGCAGGTCCCATGTTTGTTGTAGATGAGGGCTGCTCAACAGCCCTTACCGTGAACCATTTGTCTGCCACTGACCCTGACACTGCGGCAGATGACTTGGAATTTGTTTTGGTGTCTCCTCCTCGGTTTGGCTACCTCGAAAATATACTCCCTTCTGTGGGTTTTGAAAAAAGCAATATGGGCATAAGTATAGGTAAGTTGTAGCTTCATGACCAGCAATAACTCCCTGCATTATATTTATGGATGTGATTGGCCAGCTCATGCTTAGTAACTGGGTAAGGACTTTCAAAATGTTTAAAGTGCTGGGGGTGGTGGTTCGTGCCTGTAATCCCAGCACTTTGGGAGATTGAGGTAGGTGGATCACTGGAGGTCAGGAGTTTGAGACCAGCCTGACCAACATGTGAAACCCCATCTCTACTAAATACAAAAAATTAGCCGGGCATGGTGGCACATATCTGTAATCCCAGCTACTTGGGAGGTTGAGGCAAGAGAATTGCTTGAACCCAGGAGGCGGAGGTTGCAGTGAGCTGAGATTTCGCTATTGCACTCCAGCCTGGACAGCAAGAGTGAAACTCCATCTCAAAAAAAAAAAGTTTAGAGCACCATATGTATTCAACGAATTATTATTATTACTATTATAGCTGATACTTTTGAATCTTACCATTTTTCATTTTAATTTTTATTCTGCATTTTCCCATGCATGCAAATTTACTTCAAAATAAATGGAATTTTATTTATGAAAAATATAAGAATAAACATTGATGAGATAATGGTTTAAAAGGCCCTCATAGCAACACAGGATACCATAATAGAGTAAATCTAGTGGGGGCTCACAAGGTCTCATCCTCACAACCTTCTAGCACTTTGAATAGGTATTGGAGGAAAGGATGAGGAAATATACTATGGGTGTAACAGAGAGAATGCCTGAAATGTTGAAGCAGATGACATTAATTTCAAAACCAAAATGTATCCCAGATACTTAAATAGCTCTTGTATTTCAGGCAAAAACAAACCAACCAAAACAAAAACAGAAAGCAAAAACAAAATCTTCCAAGGACGTATAAATGACTCTCCAAGCCTCTTTTGAAGAATGTCCATTTTAAATATGAAAGAGACTGAATTTAAGATTAATTGTATTTAATGTTACCCAATTTCTCTTGTGACTTAATGCACATCTTAGAGCATTTTTCTCTTTGGATTTAAGCCATGTCAAAATATCAAAACAGCGGGTTAGCTAATTCCACTCAATCCAACCCGTTGCTTGATATGTATGTCTTAGAGTAGATAGATGATTGATTGACTCTTGTTTTGCCTTTACATGAAGGAGGTGGTCTCTTTTATTCAAGCATGACAGAGAACCATTAATGCAAAAGTAGTCATTTAATCAAGGGAAGGTCTCTGACATTTATTCTAAGTATCTGAAGTAGTCTTGAAGTCCCTGTGCATACTGGTTAGTAATTATCACTCTTCTGTTCTATATGCAAATTTGATTCTTCTTTACTATCTGTGGATATCTGCTTTTATGTTGATGGTTGGCTGTTGTAGCAGTCTTTGATAGCAGATACTTAGGTCAACTGCTGTGATCTCTTATTTGCATTACTGAGAAATCAACTGTTATTGGGTTAAGGTTAAGGACCAATAACTTGGAAAAATGTTTTTCTCATTTATCTGTTCCATCTTGGTGTGCTCTAGATTCATTTCAGTGGAAAGACATGAATGCTTTTCACATTAACTATGTGCAGTCCAGGCATCTGAGGACAGAACCAACCACCGACCAGTTCACAGTGTACGTCACAGATGGGAAGCAACACTCTGTGGAGATACCATTTTCTATTATCATCAACCCCACAAATGATGAAGCTCCTGACTTTGTAGTACAGAATATTACTGTAAGAAACATATCCAAATGTTCGATTTCTCTCTTATCGTTTTTAATTTTTATTTTCACCTTGTCCATTTACATTGGTCTAAGTACACTTAACGCATTTATTTGGTGAGGAGTAGGGAAATCTTTCCTTAGGCTGGGCACTCACACCTGTAATTCCAGTACTTTAGGAGGCTGAGGCAGGCGGATCACAAGGTCAGGAGTTCAAGACCAGACTGACCAACATGGTGAAACCCCGTCTCTACTAAAAAATACAAAAATTAGCTGGGCATGGTGACTCGTGCCTGTAATCCCAGCTACTTGGGAGGCTGAGGTAGGAGAATTGCTTGAACCAGGACCAGGGAGGCAGAGGTTGCAATGAGCCAAGGTCACGCCACTGCACTCCAGCCTGGGCAACAGAGCAAGACTCCATCTCAAAAAAAAGAAAAAGAAATATTTTCATATCAATATATAATTCTTTTTAGGCAGTTCTATTTTTTCACAAGAGTATTTAACCCAGATATAGGTTGTAACCAATCCTGAGAAATGAAATGAGCATAGGCTTTGGAATCAGAGGGACTTGGGTGCTGGTTTTTACTAGTTGTAGGGTCTTGAGAAAAGTATTTTTCTATTCTTCATCTGCAAAATGGGCATCAAATCTTTCTTAAGGGATAGCCGTGATGATTAAGGTAATCAAGCACAGAGTAGACCCTTAATAAATGTCATTATTATTATTATTTTTGAGATGGAGTCTCACTCTGTCACCCAGGCTGGAGTACAATGGCATGATCTTGGTTCACTACAACCTCTGCCTCCCTGGTTCAAGCAATTCTCCTGCCTCAGCCTCCTGAGTAGCTGGGACTACAGGCGCCCGCCATCACACCCGGCTAACTTTTGTATTTTTAGTAGAGACGGAGTTTCACCATATTGGCCAGACTGGTCTCAAACTCTTGACCTTGTGATCCGCCCATCTTAGCCTCCCAAAGTGCTGAGATTGCAGGCGTGAGCCACTGTGCCCGGCTATCATTAGTATTATTGATGTTAATATTATGTTTGTCATCTTTTCTCTGATAGTGACCAAAGCACATCTAAGCTATTTTGAGACAATTATTTTGCCTCATTTTCACAAAAATAATCAAATTCTAAATGTGAAAATATTTATCTGATTTTAATTTTCGGCTCAATCTTAATGGAACACTAAATTCAGCTCAGCATGAAATGTGAGAGCCAGCTCCTGCCTTTTCACTTTTGTTGGCACATGGGTTTCTCTGGAGAGCCCTTCAGTAATTATAAGACAGAAAAAAAATCTTCAGATGATTCCTCCTATATTTACCTTCATTGTCTTGTATTTGCCTAGGGTTGGGGCTTCTGAAGTAATTAGACCACTGGGAAGTTGTCCCTTGCTCTTCTCTGGAAGTAGTCATGCTTTTATCTGCATTCCCCAGAGAGACTATTGGAAATTGAAAAATATGAAGCCCTGTGTGTTATGGGCAAGCAGACTTTAAGCTTCACATTTTTCTTTTTAGATAACTATGTTTTGCTTTCTTGTCAGGGAATGTATTTAGCTTATAGACAGTTGAGCTTACATCAAGTTAATGCTGCAAGAAGATTTGAGGTTTTAGTTTAAGTTATTATAATCCATTCCAAGCCTTCAACTAATAAGATTTGGCATTTTATGCATATTGATCCAAAATTGTTGTTGTCCTAATCCCAATAAACTATTCAATCTGCAAGAAATAATCTCACATTTTAGTCAGGTTCAGTGAAGAAGGATATTATAACATATTTTAAGTTGCTTTATTGGAGAAAAAGGCAAGGTCCTATTTAAGATGTTTTCATAAGTATATCATTGTAAGTTGAACTATGATGCCACCTTAATCTTTAATAAGTAGGGCTAGATAAAACAAAATCAGTATCCTTTTAGCCCAAGTATCATATATGCCAAGTGATTTTTTTTTAAACACATGTTCAGTAGAACGTGGTTGCAGGAGGGCACCCTTCAAAGTCAGTAAGAGAGGCTGAAATACGAAAGGATGCTTTAGACCAGACACGGTGGTGTATGCCTGTAATCTCAGCACTTTGGGAGGCTAAGGCAGGAGGATCCCTTGAGCCCAAAAGTTCAAGACCAGCCTGGGTAATGTGGCAAAACCCCATCTCTACAAATAATACAAGTAAATTTTAGAAAGGAGCCAGGCTGGTGGCACATGCCTGTGGTTCCAGCTACTTGGGAGGCTGAGGTGGGAGGATTGCTTGAGCCTGGGTGGTCGAGTCTGCAGTGAGCTGTGATTGAACTACTACACTCCAGCCTGGGCAACAGAGAAGAGCATGCGGAAGGAAGGAAGGGAGGGTGGGAAAAGGAAGGGAAGGAAGGAAGGAAAATACGGGAGTTTTTATTGAAATAACAAACATTAAAACCACCAAATATACTTACTGTATGTAGCAGATATTTGTGCCACATATAAAGCAAATGGAAGGAAGGAGGGATGGATGGAGGGAAGGAAGGAAGGGTGTTTTAACAAATTTAAACAGGGAGGAAGAAAGGAAGGGAGGGAGGAAGGGAGGAAGGAAGGGATGGAGGGAGTGAGGGAAAAGGAAGGGAAAGAAGGAGGGAAGGAAGGAAAGGGAAGGAAGGAGGGAAGGAAGGAAAGATGTTTTAACAAACCCAAACAGGGAGGAAGAAAGGAAGGGAGGGAGGGAGGAAGGGAGGGAGTGAGGGAAAAGGAAGAGAAGGAAGGAGGGAAGGAAGGGAAGGAAGGAAGGAAGGAAGGAAGGAAGGAAGGAAGGAAGGAAGGAAGGAAGGAAAATACAGGAGTTTCTACTGAAATAACAAAAATAAAAACCACCAAATATACTTAGTGTATGTAGCAGATATTTGTGCCACTTATAAAGCAGGTGGAAGGAAGGAAGGAGGGAGGGAGGGAAGGAAGGAAGGAGAGAGGGAGGGAAGGGAGGAAGGGTGTTTTAACAAATACAAGCCATAAGGAAGGAAGGGAGGGAGGGAGGGTGTTTTAACAAATCCAAACCATACATGTCCTTCAAGGCTTAATTGCCTTCTCAGTCATGAAAACATCCTAATCTCTGCCCTTTTGTGATTCTTGTTTATGGATATCTAGCAGCACTAGGCATTTTTTTCCCTTGAGTTATAGTTATTGATGGATAAGCCTTTGTATTCTCACCTGACTTGGATTGTTGAGAATATTTGTATTCCCCACAGCATGTAGCATGGTAACATTGTAGATTACCAATAGGCATGTGTAGAATTTATACACTCTTATTATTTAGATTTTGCTATATTTCAAAGTAGGAAACAGAAATACTTCTTTGTTCTCTCAGTCTCACTGTGAGAAAAAAAGATTGAATCAGCAGAGTAACACTGTCAAGTTCTAAATGACTAGATACTACATGAAATGATAAACATGTGCTTGTCTTTGTGCTTTCAAAGGATTATAAAACCTGAAGTAGGCATGAGAGGGAATGGGAAGAATAGTTCAGGAAATTTGGAAGTATGAGAATTGGAGGGAGATGAGGAACCCAGAATGAAAATATACATAATTATGCATCCAGTAGCATCCTTTGTAATTGTTGTTGATTTCAATGGAAATACAGAAGTTTTTACTGCAATAACAAAAATAAAAACCACATAATATGCTGAGTGTATGTAGCAGATATTTGTGCCACTTGTAAAGCAGACAGAAGCATAAGACTTGTAGAAGCAAGGAGATCCAGGAGGATTGGTTTATGAAGTAAAGGCTCTAGATTCAGTTTTACAACTGAACTTTTCTGTGACTTCTTGAAAGCAAGCACTGTCTTGGTTGCATTTTTCCCCCGACCTTTGAATTATGAACAATACATATTTTTAAAATCATATTTTTTTCCTTCATGGAAATGAATAAAGTGCTTTGAAATCTTCAGAAAAAAATGTCCAAGGAAGATTAATAGATTTGTCATTTCTTTCACACTCCTAGTAAACCAGCAGTTTCTTTTTAGGATTCGTCCTATACAAATGTCATAGAAAAATAAAACAAGAATCCCATTCTCTCTCCCTCTTTCTCTTCCTCTTTCTTTCTCTCTTTCATTCTTTTTTTTTCTTTCTTTTGCTGTTTCTCTCTCTCCTTTTCTAAAATCTCTTCCTCTTTCTTTCATTCTTTTTTTTCTTCCTTTTTCTTTTTCTTTCTCCTTTTCTCTCTTTTTCTAAAATCTCTTCCTCTTTCTTTCTCTCTTTTATTCTTTTTATTCTAAAAAAAAAAAAAAAAAAAAAATTTGAAGTAGGATATATTAAAATGATTTCCTTTGAGCAGTTTTCCAAAGAAAGACAAGCTCTCTTTCACGCATTGCTGGCTTTTCTGATGTGTTCTTCCTCAGGTGTGCGAGGGTCAGATGAAAGAGCTGGACTGTTCCGTCATCAGCGCCGTGGACCTGGACATTCCCCAGGATCCCTTGCTGTTCAGCATCACTCAAAAGCCACGCCATGGCCTCCTCATCAATGGCGGGTTTAGCAAAGACTCCTCTGAGAATACGCAGTCAGCCAACCCTGACCAGAAACATGCACCTGTCCACAGCTTTTCCATGGAACTCCTCAAGGCTGGTATAGCATGTTCCACTTCTATGCATTTGTTATTGTTGACTGAATAACCCATACTTACATGTGGAATCTGAAAAGGTCAGACCTATCTATATAAGCAGAATATAAGTAGAATGGTGGTTACCAGAGTCTGAGGGTGGGAGAATTGGGGAGGTGTTGGTTAAAGGATATGAAATTTCAGTTAGACAGGAGAAGAAAGTTCAAGAGATTTATTGTACAGCACAGTGACAATAGTTAACAATATATTGCATGCTTGAAAATTCCTAAGACAGTAAATTTTAAGAGTTCTCACCAAACAAGGAAATAAGTATATGAGGTAATGCATATGTGAATTAGCTTGATTTAACCATTCCACAATGTGACCGGGTGTGGTGGGTCACACCTGTAATCACAGCACTTTGGGAGGCCAAGACAGGCAGATCACTTGAGGTCAGGAGTTCAACACCAGCCTGGCCAACATGGCGAAACCCTGTCTCTACTAAAAATACAAAAATTAGCGGGGTGTGGTGGTGTACTTCTTTAATCCCAGCCACTCAGAAGGCTGAGGCAGAAGATCACTTGAGCGTGGGAGGTAGAAGTTGCAGTGAGCTGAGATCGTGCTACTGCACTCCAGCCTTTCAACCTGGGTGACATAGTAAGACTGTCAAAAAACAAATAAACAAGCAAGCAAACAATTTCACAATGTACACATGCATCAAAACATCGTTATATATTATAAATAGATATAATGTTAATTTGTCAATTAAAAAATAAAATTTTTTAAATAATTTGGCCTAGGAAAGATAATAATAAATCACAGAAATCGGGGGGGGGAAGAAATAGCTTTCACCTACTTTATTCATTTGTCCATCAAGGGCTGTCTCTAGGCCTGGATGGATGTAGGACAGGAAGCTCTAGGTAGAGAGAGTAGGTAACTGAAAAGGCAATAACATGTTTTCTTTCACTTTTAGACTCCCATTAAAAATGATATTTGAGGTTTTTTGTATTTTCACTCAAACATTTAATGCTATAATAAAAAAAAATTCCTTTTAAAACTATTGAGATCATGAAAATACATTTTAAGAGATTTGCCTGCCAAAATTTCCACAGTTGAAACAAATATAGAACCACATAGAATAACACTCATTATTCTCTGAGGGGATAATTTACTCTTTAGAGAAATGGCACATTGCATAGCAGCCTGAATTATTTTTTAATTACTCTTTTAAAAATATTGATCTCATCCTATTTTTCACATACAAAAATGCTTTTAAAAATTTGAGAAAAGTGTGCCGTTCCTGAATGACTGCCTCCTCCCATTGTCCTTCCTTAGGTGTTTTATTTTCTCAGCCTATGAGGTTCTTCCCGCTCCTTTGCCAGGCTAGCCAAGGCTGTGCCTTCAGAACGCAGCTTTCTGTTAACTTCCGTCTTGAAGCCAACCCAAGGTCTCCAAGCCACTCCTTCTCTGTGCTTGCTTCATTTTAGCACCTATTCAACATTTTCCCAACTGTCTTTTAGTTATTTGTTTCCCCAACTAGTGTGTAAGCTTTCTGCCCCAAAGGTTTTTTTGTTATTGTTGCAAAAATTGTCTCAGTTTTAAATTGGAAAAGTGTGGTCAGGCACGGTGGCTCATGCCTGTAATCCTAGCACTTTGAGAGTCCAAGGCAGACGGATCACGAGGTCAAGAGACAGAGAGCATCCTGGCCAACATGGTAAAATCCCTTCTCTACTAAAAGTACAAAAATTAGATGGGCATGGTGGTGCGCACCTGTAGTCTCAGCAACTCGGGAGGCTGAGGCAGGAGAATCGCTTGAACCCAGGAGGTGGAGGTTGCAGTGAGCCAAGATTGCACCAATGCACTCTACCCTGATGACAGAGTGAGACTCCATCTAGAAAAAAAAAAAAAAGGTGCATTTATATATTTCTCAGCTTTTGTCAATTGCAAAGAAATACATTCTAGAACATAAACGATGATATTATCAAATCAATAACCACATGGTGCAAATAATAGAATATATTGTTTAAAATATTTGTTTTCAAATTTGACCAAGGAAAAAATAATAATTCAAATTTTATTCTCAAGAAAGTCAATTTTTAAAAAATAGCATTTGTTGGTTATTGTCCAGCTAAATAAGAATTATATGATCATTGTGTACAGTTTGGACACAGTCATTTTGAAGAAAAAATAAAAATTTCCCACAAAAAAATAGTATTTTAATATTTTGGTGACTTTCTCAGAAATTAGATTTTCACCTCTATTTTATTTGTGGTTGATTTATGGCTGTATTTTTAAAAAGCTTTAGTGTATTCTCATAATCATCGTTCCACACAAACATACAAAGTTTATAAAACTCCTCCATATTACATAATCTGTTTTTCTTTTTACTTTTTTTTTCTTTTGGAGTCAGGGTCTTGCACTGTCCCTTGGGCTGGAGTGCAGAGTTGTGTGATCACAGTTCACTGCAGCCTCGACTTCCAGGGCTCACCAATCTTCCCACCTCAGCCTCCCAACTAGCTGGGACTACAGGCACAAGCCACCACATACATGACTGACTGAATAAAAAAAAAATTTAGAGACAATGTTTCCCTATGTTGTCCAAAGGGGCTTAAGTGATTTTCCTGCATTGGCCTTCCAAAGTGCTGGTATTACAGGAGTGGGTCACTATACCTGACCTCTTCTTACTTTTAAAATATTGAGGCCAGGTGTGGAGGCTCACGCATGTAATCCCAGCATTTTGGGAGGCCAAGGCGGGTGGATTACTTGAGGTCAGGAGTTTGAGACCAGCCTGGTCAACATGGCAAAACTCTGTCTCTACTAAAAATATAAAAATTAGCCAGGCATGGTGGCACCTATCTGTAATCCCAGCTACTTGGGAGGTTGAGGCATGAGAATCGCTTGAACCCAGAGGGCAGAGGTTGCAGTGAGCCAAGATCATGCCACTGCACTCCAGCCTGGGCGACAGTGAGACTCTGTCTCAAAAAAATTTATTATTATTATTATTATTATTGAAAACTTAGTTTTTGATAATTACATTATAGAATCGTCATATAGACTTACTATGCTATAATTTTTAAAAAGAGATGACTTTGTCACCCAGGCTGGAGTGAAGTGGTATGATCATAGCTCACTGCAGCCTCAAACTCCTAGGATCAAGCATTCTTCCCTGTCTCAGCCTCTTGAGCAGCTATGACTTCAGGCATCACCTGGCTAGTATTTAAAAAAAAAATTCTTTTAAAGACAGGGTCTCATTATGTTGCCCAAACTGGCCTTGAGCTCCTGGTGTCAAGCCATCCTCCCACTTCAGCCCCCACAGGTTGGTAGGACTATAGGCACTCATCTCTGTACTGGCGCCTGTGCTACAATTTTATACAACTGTCTCTCATTTAAAAATATCCAGATAGTTTTCCATTTCTTGGTATTAAAAGTTACATTTCAATAAACATATTACATAAATCTGGGTACACATCTCTTAGTATTTCAGTAGCTTTAGAGTTAGTTTTGAAAATGGAAAATGTTAGGCTTCCAATTTTGTTCCCTTTTGAGTCTGTTTTGGCTGTTCTGAATCTCTTGAATTTCCATATAAATGTTAGGTAGGTTTTTAAAAATAGCTACATTTTTAATATTTAAATTTTGATTTATTAAGAATTTAGTTTGGTGATTGGCTCGAGGTAGGGATATAACACGATAATTTTTCCCAAGTAATTAACTTTCTCAGTTTTATTTAAATACCTTGCATGTTTGTTTATATAGTTTATTTTAAAATATATTCTTTCCTAACTGGTTTTAAATAACATCCTTAATCAAATACTAAATTATTTAAATAAAACGTCTTTAATAGGCTAAGAAGGCTCTCTTTCACTTCAAAAAACAAGTTTAGTTTCACCCTACTGCACTGATAAATGAACTCCTGCTAATACCCGTGCCTTGAAAATTAAGACATTATCTGTGATATATGTCATGATGGTTCAATCATAAGGAAGATTTACTTACTTTTTTTCTTCTTCCAGGAATGAGGTTGACATATGTGCACGATGACTCAGAGAGTCTTGCTGATGATTTTACAATCCAGTTGTCAGATGGGAAACATAATATACTTAGAACCATTTCAGTAGAGATCACCCCAGTTAATGATGAAAAACCAATGCTGAGCAAGTAAGCTACCTGAAAAGAGTCCCTTTCAGATTTCTATACAATTCTATGAAATCTACAATACTAGGTACAGACGTGGTGTGTGTCTCCCAAAGAAACAAGTCTTCACTAGCTCCTATCACAGCTTGCCCCTGACACTCAGGCATGAGGAGCCTTTGGTGCAAATATTAGTTAAGTAACCTCTCCTTGACAATCAGCACTTTAATTGATTTTCTTCTAAACATACTAATCAGTTGTAAAGAATAAGAACGAGTGAACATACAGTATGGAATGAACAGTCTACTAAACTTATAAATACAGGCACATACACAAACATGACTGCACATATACCAAAGTGCAACTAATTATAGATCCAACTAAAGTCTAATAACATTAACTGCAGACAGTCCTTACAACAGATTTGTGGAAACTTTTCACTAAGTGTGGCTGAGGGAAATAAATCAACCCACTTCTTTCATTGTCTTGGTACTTTTTTGTTCACCAGTCCTCTACTATGTTCCATATGGGTCAACACCCCCTGCCACCTCACAATAATCGAAATGATCATTTCCTAAAATTCTGAGCTGATATTATTAATTGTAAACTTTCTCAGTATCTCCCTGTATTAGTCTGTTCTCACACTGCTGTAAGGACATACCCAAGACTGAATAACTAATAAAGAAAGAGGTTTAATTTACTCACAGCTCTGCAGGGAGGGTTCCAGGTTACCTAAATATCACCTAACTCAGAATGATATATCATCAACAGCACTGGAACATCTGTAGGCCAGTCATTAAATCTTTTTAAATGAGTTTCTGTCTGTAAAATTGGAGCACTCTTACCTAGCCCTCTTCATGGAGCTGTTGTTGTGAGTGTAAAATGAAATACTGGAAACAAGATTATTTTATAGAATACATTATAACTTACAATATTGTCAAGTTCAGTACATGTAATCAATTAGAGGTGCCTAATTACCTCTTCCCACATTCACTGGGGCTGACCTATTGTCTTTTCAGACGTTCACGAGTAAGGATAGAGAGCCTGTTTCATGCCTCTCACTAGTCACCTTCAGTACTTTGAATATTGAATATCATTCCTTAATTGTTGAAGATTGGAAACTGTGAGAATCAATATAAGTGTCCCCTACTAAAGGAACATCTTCTATTTTTATATCAACCCAGACATTTTCCTTTTTACAGGAAGGCTGAAATTGCAATGAATATGGGGGAAACTCGTATTATTTCTAGTGCTGTTCTTTCAGCCATAGATAAAGACTCGTCCAGGGAGAAGATTTACTATGTATTTGAAAGGCTTCCCCAAAATGGGCAACTTCAGCTTAAGGTTAGTGACTTTTTACTTTTATTTTTCAAAACTAATGTAGCAGGTATAAATCTTCTCAATATACACTTTCTATGATGGGATTTCTTCTCTGATAGCCATATGTTTTCCCAGAAGTAAATAATTTTATTAGTTCAGAGTGAATTCATGATGTTCTAAAGTTTCTTTGTCAACGTGGGGTAAATTCAACAAATATTAAGATTCTTCACTGATCCCTCTCCCATAAAGTTATCCCTAAATTCTGAGGAGGGGAATTACTGGGGTAAAGCAAGCTATCTGCTTTCTGAGGATAATCCAGACTCTTCTGAGATTTCTTCATTTCTACCAGATTTTTGACTTGTGATTCACGTAACTTTCCTCTTTAGCATCCATCATCCAATAATAAAACTCCTTCAGTTCTACAGTCTCTGTCGTTCTCTCTCTCTCTCTCTCTGTCTCTCTCTCTCTGTCTCTCTCTCTCTCTCTCTCTCTTTCAGCTAGATTCTAGATCATTCTCAAGAACATGAAAACTTTCATTATTCTTTCATGATAGTCAGGTATAGGGAAATTTGGAGGGCTGCCTTTAGCTCCTTTGTCCCTAATGGTCTCGTTAAAACATTATCTGAATCCCAGCACTTTGGGAGGCCAAGGTGGGCAGATCATGAGCTCAAGAGATCAAGACCATCCTGGGCAACATGGTGAAACCCCATCTCTACTAAAAATACAAAAATTAGCCGGGCATGGCAGCACACACCTGTAGTCCCAGCTACTCAGGAGGCTGAGGCAGAAGAATTGCTTGAACCCAGGAGGCAGAGGCTTCAGTGAGCAGAGATCGCACCACTGCACTCCAGCCTGGGTGACAGAGTTAGAGTCCATCTCAAAAACAAACAAACAAACAAACAAAAACCCCAAACATTATCTGAGTATTATCCCCTCTTACCTTCTCAATGATTTGCCACAGTGAGCATCTTTCTTTCTTTTCTTCTGATTCTTATCTTCCTTCCTTCCTTCCTATGTCTTATCTTCCTTTCTTCCTTCCTATGTCTTCCCCAGGGACACTACTTACTCCACAAACAATATACCAAATTGTTCTGTATTCTATCTGACATGAACTTAAAAGATGAAAGGTTGGTGTCTTGGTCCCACTGCAGCCCCACCCCCCCTTGCAGCACCAGAGCCCTTATGTTTAGGTTCAGATGGGCAAAGTCTTGAACCAAAAAGTCAGTGTGGGAAAAAACCTCATGTGGGAGTCATCCCATCCTGCTAGCATCTAACAGATTTTAACACCTGCCAAATTTCAATCCCATGAACTGCATGACACCATAAATTAACATTCCTGAAATTGTATATGTTCTACAAATTAGATGCTTTAACGGAAAGCAAATAAGCATAGAAACAATAAAGGGATACTAGGGGTAAGGTCACCTGGGTTCTACTGCTGACTCTTTCAATAGCTTGCTTTGTGGTTAGTAAAATGTCCTTGTTTCACTTTAGGCCTAGAATAGCAAAATTTCAATCTAATTCAGACTGTGTGCATGATGCCCAAGGATCAGCCTAACACGAATTATATAGATCAGTCACCTGAGAAGGTCAGTTGAGTCATCAGTCCAAATGTTTATTTCAATGGTGGATTAAGACTAGCAACCACAACCACCAACCATCCCCAGTGCAATTTTCTGACGGAACGTTTAACTTTTCATCTAATGGAGGCACAGTCCTAGAAAAGCAGCAAGAATTCATTCTGTGTGGAACAGCTTGATTGTCATAGATTGTAGGCACCATAGAGAATCAGAGTGAAGAGCAATCACTGATTTAAATTGAGGTACAGCTGTGTCCTTATTTCATTTCAAAGAGTAATGAAGCAGAAATGCAGTGAAAGCTCACACATTTGGGTGACTTGGGAACGGAACTGTTTTGGATATTTGAAAATGCAGATGGGTCCAGGTTCCCAGTATGGCTCCACACAGTTCTCTCCCAGCTCCCTAGCAGTTCTCTGAGTCTTTCCAAGACCAAGGACCAGGACTCCAGCCCTCCTGGACTCTCCCAACTTCTCGTTTTCTTGTTGACTTTTCTTAGATTCCCCATCTTGAATCTGACTTTTATTTTCTTTCTATTTCTGGGTCTTCAAATGATTCTGTTAAGTCAATCTCACATTTGGCAGTGCCAGTGAGGAATTTCATGGAGACAAGAGAAAGGAAAAGATGTCTTCTTCTGTACTTACTTCCTTAGACAAGATACAGAAAGGAGAAAATGTTAAATAGAATTGTAGACTTTCCCGTTTAAAACCTGAAAGAGACTGTTTTAAAAATTACATTGGCAAATAGATCTAATGGAAACAAACACTAATTTTATGCAGAACTTAAGTCTACAAACATCAGATGAACACAAATATTAAAGAGAAAGAAACGTTATCAAGCAGAATGACATAAAGGCAAGTGGTAGCACCGTCAGTGAGAGGAGGACAGAGCCCTTTTGCCAGGAACTGGGAGTCTGTGAAATAATGTATCAAGGGTAATAAAAAGGAAATGATTTAAATTTCTGTTTTAGACTCTTAAATTAGGCAGTAAAACCACAAGATAATATCATATAATAAATTTTAAGATGACTTTTTAAAAGAATATGTCTAATGACTTTTTATGAGCCATTCCCAGGGAAAGCTATATACCTTACATGAATAATAATAGGATTATTAATAAGATAATACAGATTTATGATTACATTTTATAATACTCTCAGATGTTAGCCACCCCCCTCAGCATAAAAACCTTTTTAAATTGAAAATGCCATGATTTCTGTACCATATTCTGTACAAAATATATGCTTAACAAATGTTGGCTTACTTTTAGAAGATTCTGATAAAAATCATATATGATATTTGCAATTTATATCTTTTGATGGCGTAGGGTATAAATGTAGGGAGTGATAGTGACCCCCATCATTTTCTTTCTTTAGTAAGGCTGGAAACATACTGGCAAGCAAATGCATCTGTTCTATTTTTGTTTTGTCTGCTTCAGATAAGCCCAGTAATGAGCCATGTTGAAAAAAAATATATTTGATTAGTCGAACAATGAAAAAATGGAAACTCTAAAAGAAACACATTTAATTTCTAAAGAACCCATTCCAAGAGCTCGATTACCCACCTGCTCTCATTAATTGGAATATTTAGTCAGCTATGATTGCTTATGATAAATACCTTTGAAATAACAATGCTGTTGTACTGTTTGACTTTGTCTGAAACCCTTTGGTTGAAGCTAGTGTTTTTCCAAGGTCTCAAATTATTTTGATACACTTCTTTGAAAAGAAAAAAATAAGGTAGAGTGGCAAAAAGTAGTCTGGAATTTCCCTGACATATCGTTTCTATTGGAGGTTTTCAGGGGATACGGAAAATGTCCACTAACATATGTTGGGGGAAAAGAAAAAACATGGGCAGCTGACTAACTCTGGCTCTTTTCAGATAGGGAGGGACTGGGTTCTTCTCTCCCCTGGCATGAGATGCTCTCAGAGGGAAGTGGATCTGAACTTGCTGAGATATGCACATATTGGGGCAATGGACCCCCAGAATCGGGATAGCTTCACCTTCTACCTTTGGGATGGTGACAACAGGTCCCCTGCTCTTGACTGTCAAATCACCATCAAGGCCATGGAAAAAGGTAAAAGCAGTTCTACTAAGGTTTATTGGGATAAACTTTTATCACTGGTATAAGCACTCAACATTTGTTTCTTTCTCCTCTTTCCCTCCCTTCTTTCCTTTTTTCCTTCCATTCTTCATCTTTGAAATTCTGTCATTTATGTTTAGATCCTTTGGCTTCTCACATGCTTTGTCTGGAACCTATGAGGTTCACAGGAGTAGCCAATCCATTCGTTATTTTCATTATTTGAAGAAGTTTATTGGAAATTCAGCATTGCACACAATATGGCTATACAGGCTACTTTAACTGTTAGAAGTTTTAGCTTTAAGTAAAATTTTACCAAATAGATGTGATAACTCTAGTTTTATCTTCAGGAAGTGATCTATCACTGGAAAATGGAGTTTTAAAGGAAAGTACTTCTAAATGGTAATAATAAATGAAAAATGCATTTAAAAATTTAAAAATAATAAGGGTAAACTTTGTTATTGGAAAGGCTGGAAGTTTATACTACTTTCACTTTGAAAGTGCAAACACATGGTGGGAGTGTAAATTAGTTCAACCATTGTTGAAGACAGTGTGGCAGTTCCTCAAGGATCTAGAAATAGAAATACCATTTGACCTAGCAGTCCCATTTCTGGGTATATACTCAAAGGATTATAAATCATTCTACTATAAAGACACATGCACATATATGTTTATTGTGGCACTGTTCACAATAGCAAAGACTTGGAAGCAACCCAAATTCCCATCAATGATAGACTAGATAAAGAAAATGTGGCACATATACACCATGGAATACTATGCAGCCATAAAAAATGAGTTGATATTCTTTGCAGGGACATGGATGAAGCTGGAAACCATCATTCTCAGCAAACTGACATAAGAACAGAAAACCAAACACCACATGTTCTCACTCAAAAGTGGATGTTGAACAATGAGAACACA
>PVKP010018218.1:0-44661 GCA_004027715.1 Plecturocebus donacophilus | reverse complement strand
AAACAAGAATCCCATTCTCTCTCCCTCTTTCTCTTCCTCTTTCTTTCTCTCTTTCATTCTCTTTTTTTCTTTCTTTTGCTGTTTCTTTCTTTCTCCTTTTCTCTCTTTTTCTAAAATCTCTTCCTCTTTCTCTTTCATTCTTTTTTTTCTTTTGCTGTTTCTTTCTTTCTCCTTCTCTCTCTTTTTATAAAATCTCTTCCTCTTTCTTTCTCTTTCTTTTGCTGTTTCTTTGTTTCTCCTTTTCTCTCTTTTTCTAAAGTCTCTTTTTCTTTCTGTCTTTCATTCTTTTTATTCTAAAAAAAGAAAAGAATGATATGTTGGACTTTGGGGACATGGAAAGGATAGGTGGTGGCAAGGGATAAAAGACTACACATTGGGTACAGTGAACACTGCTTGGGTAGGGCTGCACCAAGATTTCAGAAATCACCACTAAAGAATTTATTCATGTAACCAAATACCACCTGTTCCCCTCAAAACCTATTGAAATAAAAAAAAATTAAAAATTAAAAAATACAATAAAAAGAATGTGCATTACTCAATATCACAGATGGAAAAATTTCAAATATAGTCATACTATTCATACATGGTTCCTACCTGACCTTTTAAACAGCTGAATATTTCAGACATTGAGGCAAATCTTCCATGAGACACAAATGCATTATTTAGGCAAGCAGGTGTTGGCTTCTGCAGTTATTTCAAAACCTCTTAGTAGAATCAAAGGGAACATGTTTAGCTCACAAAGAGTAGTTTTAATCACCACTATCAGGGTTCAATCATGGGAATAGTTTTGATTAATTCTTGTCTTTTTCAAGGTCCAGCTCCCATGAATTTCTTTATCAGTCCTCTAGACAAGAAATTTAAGTAAAAATAGTATGATTCTATTTAAATATCTCTAAGACACTGGGAATCAAGGGAGCACAAATCTTTTTTTTTTTTTTTAATTTTACTTTAGGTTCTGGGGTGTATGTGCAGGTCATGCAGGGTTGTTGCATAGGTGAATAATACATCCGGCACTTCTCCTTATGTTATCCCTCCCCACCCCTCCCATGTAGCAGAACAGCACTATTGGTGATATGGATTGGCTGTGTCTCCCACACCCAAATATCCTCTCGAATCATAGCTCCCACAATTCCCACACGTCATGGGAGGGACCTGGTGGGGGGTAGTTGAATCACGGCATGGAGTCTTTCCTGTGTTGTTCTCATGATAGTGAATAAATCTCACAAGTTCTGATAGTTTCATTAAGGGGACTTTCCCTGTGCCAGTTCTTTCTTCGCCAGTGGCCACATAAGACCTCCCTTTGCTCTTCCTTCATCTCTGCTATGACTGTGAGGTCTCCTGAGTCATGTGGAATTGTGAGTCCATTAAACCTTTTACCTTTGTAAATTACCCAGTGTCAGGTATGTCTTTACCAGCAGCATAAAAATGGACTAATACAACTGGTAAAGAGATTCATGTCATGTTGGCAAAGAATGTGGCCTGGCTTCAGAATGTGAAGATCAGGAAGTCAGAACCAACTTTGGTTCACAGAAGGTTTGGCTGATCAGCAGAGGTCAGCTTCAGCAGGGGGTGGCTACACTTTGGTGGGACCATTGCGCCCAGAGGTAATAATTGAGAGGACTGACGGGTGAGTCCTCTTGAGATATTTCTTATGGTCCCCATGAAAATGTAGACACGGCTCTGCCAATAATCCCTAGAGATTCAGAGATGCCACAAATAGGGAAATATCAATCAATTAAGATTTTCTGGATGAAAACTTCGGACAGCAACTCATGTGACCCAACAGGAAAGAAAATGATTAGAGTGATGGGGGATAACTTACAGATTCAAGAAGAAAGCAGAATAAGGCAGAAATCAGCATAGCTCTGGATGCCAATAGATACCCCCTTAGACCTACTACCTGTGTGAATTTTTGTTCTGTTTTCACTTTGTTCATGACTTAAATTCCAGAAAGATCAACTCATTAGTCTAGCTTCAGTCATGTGCTCATGACTTTGGCTACAGAAGAGCTGAGTGCCTTGATTGGCAGACTGTACTTAATAGAACACTAAATAGACTGTATTCTATGGAACAAAGATAATCCTCCCAAAGGGAAATCAGGATCTTGTTCCAAAATTAGACATTTTTTAATGGGAGGAAAAGGTGTACAGAACCACTGAAGTTTAGCTAACTGTTAGTATACTTAAATAAGTTGGTGTGGAGCACCAATGAAAATAGTTTCAGTGAAAAGATATTGAATTGTGCAAGACCAAAATGACCTACATTAAACAAAGTAAGGGAACTTATATCAATGGCATGAAAAGAAAAAGAAGCCAATTCAAAATAGATTGGAAGTGGAGAGAAAAAGACTAGAACTAGAGACTAGTCTTTCAAGTTCTTAAATACAATGTGACGTCCTTGAGGGTAGAATGTCCTCATGGGTGTTTTATTCATATTTGTTTTCATAGCATAGCCCCTCCTAAGTATATAGCAGATAGACGTTCTATAAAGTTTTGCTGAATTTTTGATGAATAAATAAATAGACTAGCAAATGAATGGATGGGTGGATGAATACAGGGAGGACAGCTAACAAAATAATGCTCATTTGGCTAACAGAAATAGACAAAATACACCAGGCTAGCATGTCTCTGTTAGAGCAGAGGTCCATTAATTAAAGTTGGGCCATTAGGTTAGCAAAAAGACAAGTCATGACTTATGCTTAAATTTATAAAGTGTCTTATAGAAATCAGAGGGATCTAATAGTTTTCAATTCTGTGTACTCAAAGAACACAGTTGTCAATCTCAAACAACTTCTGTGAGTGAGGAGTTGACTTCAGGGTCACAGCTTTTAGAAATGACCCAAAATATACCAAAATCCTTTCATCTTGTAAATATATGTACAATCAATGTCTAGCCATTGTGTTTGTTGTTCTCCTCCAAAGTTTTCTAGAATGGTAGCTAGAATAACCTCCTAAAAGCATTTAAAGTAAACCTGAACTTTGACATGCAACGGGAAATAATAAGTTAATTCAAGTCCTTCACAGAAATCCTGGTGAAATTGCCACAACTCAGTCAGGATCATTGTTATGTTTTAAGGGTTTTATTTCTTGGACCATTTCCTATTTCAGGAAAGGAAAAAAGAGAGGACTTAATAATTTAGTCTTTGGTAATTAAAATCTTTGAGATGAGATTATCCAATTTTTACTTTTATAGCAAAGTTTTGCCTGTGACAAGCTTTCTAAAAACCTATGAGTATTTCTGGCTTGCCTTCAGCTTGTTTTTAATGTGACTTTTTCAGACAGACCCAATTAGAAGTTTGATATGTTTTTCTGTTGTTGTATAGTTCAGTAATATATTAAATACCTCCTCATGGTTCTGTAACCAATCTCTAGGACTATTCATCTCACAAAACTGATCCTTTATTACTCGTTAAACAACAACCTTCCACTTTTTTCTCCTGTTATGTGAGAACATCAGGCCCTAGCAACATGTCATTGTGTAAGGAAAAATAAAAGTGCTGCCGTAAAACAAACAAACAAAACACAAATGGCTTTTGTTAACTCAGTCAGTGTTGGGCCTCAAGGGTTCTACTAAATATCCTCAGATTTTTTTCTAAATATTCATCGCCACTCATAAAAACATAAATCTCTAACTCACAGGGATGAACTAAGAGGCCACATAAAGGAATTAAGACCATGTAGTTTGAAATAAAATTAAAAATGAGCTCTACTATACTCTGCTTGTAGATCAAGAAATATAACTGATGGATGCCCCAGTAGGGTGGCTCAAGGCAGCCTGTTGGCTCTGAGTATCTAACAACAAATTATTTTCCAATTTAAATTATGGTCTCAGTTTGGTTTAAGCTGTCTACTGAAAATAAAGTGAATCATTGCAAGAGGAGGCTATTTTTCATATAGCCTGCTGTTAATTGCACATAAATTGCATTAAGTCTTCCTACATACAAGTCAACTAAAATCAGCTAAGTTCTTGACAGTATTGTCAGGTTGGCAACATTGTAATTGTTCACTAGTGTAAACGAGGAATTGGAAACTTCAGTGAGTAAATTGCAATCATAAATATGATTAACAATTCCATGAGCATTTGAGAGTGTAATTACTTATGATCTGCAATATTTACGCTCCCTTTGGGCATCATTATATTTTTCTATGTGAGTAATTTTATAACTCATATATCTAGAAAGATCCAAAGTTATTTTCGTATACATTTATGTTTAATTTCATTAAAAGTATCTATATTACACTAAAAAATTCACAGAAATATAAATGAGAATAATGTAAAACTGGTTAGTAAAATAGAAAATATTAAATATAATTCTTCAAAAATGAGGTTGGCTTCAAATTTTACATAATTCCACAAATATACACCATAAATATATATACATAATTTTACATAAAATATGATAATATTAACTTTTCTGTAAGTAATTATTACTGCTTTTGATTTGCTAGCTATTTTTAAATACTTTAAATAAATGTATTGATTTAAGTAATAAGCAATGTGGTGTATACACAAAAGAACAAAAATCTCTCCCCCTCAAACAAGAAAAAGATAACATGGTCTATATATAGAAAAATTACATGCAGATTAAACTATACAAGGATTCTAGGAGAGTAAAGAATATCTAATTCTCACATTTCTCATTTACTGTTTCCAGTTTGAGGATATTACAAATAGTGTTGCTAGGAATATTCTTGTACATATCTGGTGGTGATTGTATATAAGAGTTAACCTTTATTGTCTTCTCTGACAAGGGCCTATAGTACAAACTTGAATAGAAAAAACAGTTGTATCTCTGACATATTGTTAATTTTTAAAGAGATACTTCTAATGTTTTTCCATTAAGAATCACGTTTGCTGTAATTTTTTGGATAAACCTTTACCACGTTATATATTTCTACTTTGTTAATTTTTTTTTAACCATGAATGGATACTGAAATACATAGAATGTTGATGTGCACCTACTGTCATATGGTTTGAGTGCTTCCATCTGTTAATGTGAATAGCATTTTTAGGTTTGCTAACATTAAAATATTTTTGAATTCCTGGGAACCCAACTTAATCAATTTGTGTTATCTTCTTAAACACAGGTGAGTTTGGTTTGCTAGTACGTTGTTTGGGATATTCAGAGGAAGATGGTAGAATACGAAGTCCCAGGCTGCTCTCCCCCGAAACAGAAAGCTGAACTACAACTATCCACTCTGAGAACACCTTGGTGAAAATCTCAGAACTTGGGAATAAGCTTGAGACACCTGAATGGACCATAGAACCGAATAACAGCACTAGGCAGGTAAGAGAAACAGTCTCACATTGACTGTGTTGCCTCTCCACATCCTTCAAGTTGACGTAGCATCACACACAGAGGATCCCCTCAACCAATAGAGAGAAAAGAGAACCAGAGACTCACATCTAGGTCCCCTAGCATCCCGTGAAGCCAAAGCCCACTTTGGTCTTGTCTCATGGGGAGCACAGAGAAAAAAGGCATGACTACATCACCTGGGGTCAGATAGAAACAAAGAAAGGAGGCACTGCCCACAGTGACAGGCACACAGATCTTGGTGGTATCTCCATATTACTGCCAGCAGAGGTGCCTGCCGATCAGAGGTAACAGTAGCATAGCCCATCGGCAGAGCCAAGCTGGTTGCTCCCAGAGCATATTAATTAGGCTTGAGTCTTTGTTTGTTTATTAGAGATAGTGCCTCCCTCTGTCACCCAAGCTGGAGTGCAGTGATGCAATCATAGCTCATTGCACCCTGGAACTCCTGGGCTCAAGAAATCCTCCTGCCTCAGCCTCTCAACAGCTGGGACCACAGGGATATGCCATCATGCTTGGTTATTTCTTTTTTGTAGAGATGGAGTCTCTCTATATTGCCCAGGCTGGTGTCAAACTCCTGGCCTCAAACAACTCTTCTACCTGGGCCTCTCAAAGTGCTGAGATTATACATGTGAGTCACAGAGCCTGACCTGGCTTGAGTTCCTAGATGGCTAGCCTCCATGTTCAGCCTCAAGGCCCCTTTTAGCAAAGCTCAGGCACTAGACTTGTACCATCCAGGCTTTGGAACAATAGCAGTGCAATCTCAAAGCCCACCCTAAAGCTCTGCCAAGATGAAGAGGCAGAACTCAACCATGCATTTCTACCAAGCAAGAAAAAATGTTCAATGCCATTAATCGTTAGTGAAATGCAAATTAAAACCACAGTGAAATATCATCTCATACCCATCGAAATGGTGATTAAATGTCTTATTAAAAAGAAAAAGATAACAAGTGTTGGTGAGGATGTAGAGAGAAGGGAATCCTTGCACACTTTGTTGGTGAGAATGTGAATATAGCCATTATGGAAAACAGCATAGAGGTTCCTCAAAAAAACTAACCATGGAATTACCATATAATCCAGAAATTACATTGAAGAGATATCTGTAATTCCACATTCATTGCAGCACTATTCACAATAGACAACTTATGGAATCAACTGAAGTGTCCATCAACAGTTGAACGGATAAAGCAAATGTGGTATATATACTGTATTAGTCCATTTTCATGCTGCTAATAAAGACATACCTGAAACTTGGTGATTTAAAAAGGAAAGAGTTTTAATTCACTCACAGTTCCACACAGCTGGGGAGTTCCACATCATGGTGGAAGGCAGAGGAGAAATAAAGTTACATCTTACATGGCAGCAGGCAAAGAAAGAATGAAAAGTCAAGCAGAAAGGGAAACCCCTTATAAAACCGTCAGATCTCATGAGACTTATTCACTACCAAGAGAACAGTATGGGGAAAAGCTCTGCCCCCAATTCAATTACCTGCCATTGGATCCCTCCCATGACACATGGGAATTGTGGGAGCTACAATTCAAGGTGAGATCTGCGTGGAAACACAACCAAACCATATTATATATGCAATGGAATACTATTCAGCCACAAAAAGGAAGAAAATTCTTTCATTTGTAACAGCTTGGATGGACCTGAGAACATTATGCTAGGTAAAATAAGCGAAACTGAGAAAGACAAAAGCCACATGTTCTCACTTATATGTGGAATATAAAACAATTAAATTCATAGAAGCAGAGAGTAGAATGGTAGTTACCAGAGGCTAAGGGTGGTGGAATGGGGCAATGTCAGTCAAAGGATAGAAAGTCACAGTTCCATAGGAGGAATAAATAAGTATTTAAGATGATGGATATGTTAATTCATTTGATTCAGTCATTACACACTACACATACGTCATGACATCACTGTGTATCCCATAACGCTACACAATTACAATTTGTCAAAAAAATTAAAGATAATTTAAAAAATATTTCATTTGGGATTTTGCATGTTTATGAGTAAGATTGGCCTGTAGCACTCCTTTCTTATGCATTTATCTACTTTTAGCATCAAATGTTATGCTGACTTCATAAAATGAGTTAGATAGGAATCCTTCTTCAATTCCCTGGAAATTTACCCGAGATCGCACTAATCTGTCCCTTAAATGTTTGGTCAGATATAAATATACAAAAGGCTGGGTGCACTGGCTCATGCCTATAATCCCAGCTGAGGCAGGTTGATCACCTGACGTCAGGAGTTCGAGACCAGCCCGGCCAACATGGTGAAATCCCGTCTCTACTAAAAATACAAAAAAATTAGCCAGGCATGGTGGCAGGTGCCTGTAATACCAGCTACTTGGGTGGTTGAGGCAAGAGAATTGATTGGACCCGGGAAGCAGAGATTGCAGTGAGCCATGATCGTGCCATTGCACTGCAGCCTGGGCAACAAAGATGATATTTTGTCCCAAAAATAAAATAAATAAATAAATAAATAAATAAACACAAGACACTGCATCTGGAGTCTCCTTTGTGAAATTATGTTCATCTTAGTCAGCTCAGGCTACCAGAGCAAAACGCTATAGAGAGTGACTTAAACAATAGAAATTTATTGTCTTGCTATTCTGGAGTCTCTAAGTCCAAGATCCTAAAGCCAGCATAGTTGGTTTCTGGTTGGGGCTCCTCCCTGTCTTGTAGATGGCAGCCTTTGCACTGTGTCTTCACATGGCAGGAACAGAGAGAGCGCAAGATCTCTGGTGTCATTTCTTATGGGGGCCCAGTCCACCCCGAGGACCTCACCCTCATGATTTCATCTAACCCTGATTACTTCCCAAATGCCCCATTTCCAAATACTGTCACAGTGGGGATTAGGGCTTCAACATATGACATTTAAGGGGACACATTCAGTCCACAGCAATGTTAAACAACTTTTAAAATGTCCTTAATTATTATAATTTTTTCTTTCTATTCCTGCTTGGATATGTTTTTCTAGGAATGTGTCCATCGTGTGTATAATTTCAAATTTTTTGGCATAAAAGCTGTTCTCCTTAGTTTATTATTACATTTTAAAATCTCTTCTCCATATGCAATTAGTTCCTCATTCTCATGCTTAATATTTTAGTATATACCTTTGCACCTTCTTTCTATTTTCTGGATTAATTTTGCCAAAGTTCTTTTTTCAATTTCATTAATATTTTCAAATAGCAAAAAGAAGTTTCTTCTCTATAATTTCCTTATTTTCTACTTTATTGATTTCTGCTATTGCCTTTATTTTGTCCAATATAGTTTGTTTCAAAGATAAGACATTATGATATAAATTTTAAAAATCATTTTTATTTCATACTTTCACACTAATTTAAAAGAGAATAGAAAGATAACAAGTCTCTTATGGGTGCACACCTGCACCACTTGTCAATTTATTGCCTCTCAGCCACAAAACCACTGTTCACTGCCCTGCTGGGGATACTGGAGCTGGAGCTACTAAATATTCTTCCTTTGACATTAGAGGGTCTGGAAGGGATGATTCTGCAGGAAGAAGATTCTGCCTGTAAAATGGCTACTTTTTGTTGTTGTTGTTGTTCCTGCAGTGCAAGGCTAGGCTGTGGGACACCCGGTGGAACTCACCCCGAGCTGGTTTCAGTGACAACCCTATGGGTACTTCTCAGCTTCTCCTGTGAGTGATTTCCCACTGAGTTCTACAGGGACCCCAGCCCACTCCTCAGAGAATTTCTCCTCCCTCCAAATTCTTCATAAATGTCATAGGCCTTGCGGTATGGGGTTTTCTGCCCACCAGCACCCCAGTGGGAGGTTTCCAGCTTCCCAGTCCCAGTATTTGGTCTCCATCCGCTATTGGAGCAGCTGAGGCCTGGGGCAACTCCACTAAATTCAGCTTCCACTGGGTTTTAACTTCATCCTCTACACTAAGATTTGAATCCCGTCCTATTCCAAGCTTTTGTCTCCCTCAGCATTAAGTACGTTGTAGAGCTCTCTTTTATCCCTTCTAGTAGCTAATCCCCTGCAGATAATCAACAATATTTTTTTTGCATGAAGTCTCCCTGTTCAAATTACTGTGTTGTTTCTGTTTTCTGTTGTTTCTGACTGGACCTTAACTGACACAACACCCCCCACCAATATATATATATGTATATTTACATATATATATATAATATTCATATATATATGCATATATATGAATACTTATAGCATCACCATTTAATAGACAAAAATGGAAAGTTACTGAAATACTTATCAATAATAGAATGATAAATTAATTATAGTATATTTATACAGAATATATTTGATTTCTATTACTGTATAACAAATTACCTCAAACTAAGTCACTTAAAATAGCACATAGTTATTTATTTTTTATTTTTAAGCTCTGGGGTACATATACAGGATGTGCAGGCTTGTTACATAGGTAAACACGTGCCGTGGTGGTTTGCAGCACCTGTCAACCCATCACCTAGGTATTAAGCTCTGCATGCATTAGCTATTTTTCCTAATGGTTTCCCTCTTCCCACCGCATCCTCTGATAGGCCCCAGTATGTGTGGTTCACCTCCCTGTGTCCCTGGATTCTCATTGTTCAGCTCCCACTTATAAGTGAGAACATGCAGTGTTTAGTTTTCTGTTCCTACGTTAGTTTGCTATGGACAATGACTTCATGCTCCATCCATGTCCCTACAAAGGACATGATTTCATTTCTTTTTATGGCTGCAGAGTATCCCATGATGTAAATGTACTACATTTTCTCTATCCAGTCTCTCATTGATGGACATCTGTGTTGATTCCATGTCTTTGCTGTTGTGAATAGTAAAACAGCACTCAGCTATTATCCATAGTTTCACAGGCCTGGAATCTTAGTATAACTTACGAGGTCCTCTGCTCAGGGTCCCACAAGAATTTAATTGAGGTGCTGACCAGGATGTGCTCTCATCTGAGGGCTCTGTTAGGGAAGAATCTGCATCTAAGTGCATTCAGGTTGTTGGCAAAATTTCCTTCCTTGCGGCTGTGTGACTTAGGGCTCTGGCTTCTTACTGGGAGCCTGCAGTTCCCTGCCACATGGCCTTCTCCATGGGCACTTTACAGCAGAGCTGGTAGCTCTTTCAAGGCCAGCAGGGTGGAAATGACATTTCATCTTCTTTGACATGTTCTATTGGTTAGAGACAGGTCACAGGTCTTTCCTCACTGGAGGGATGGAGGCATGGCTCACTGTGGGCCTTTACAGTATGTCTGCCACAGAGTAGAATTCTTTATTGCAATGGGAATTAACACGGATGAATAAAAACAACGCTGAGTCCAAGAAGCCAGACATAAAAGAGCATTTACTGTGGAATTCCATTTGTGTCAAGTTCAAAATCAGGCAAACTGATCTATATTGTTAGAAATTAGTGCAGTGGTTACCCTTAGAGGGTGTGTAATACTTGAAATGGGGCAAGTAGGGTGCTGGTAATGGCTTATTTCTTGATCTAGATGCTGTTATTTGGGCATATTCACTTTGTGAAAGTTCATGAAATTGTACACTTATGATTTATGGGGAAACAAGGTAGCTAGTCTTCTTTCTCTTTAGAAGAGATTTCTCTTCTTCTGTCCTTTAAATGTTGGTGTTAGTGACTCACAGCCTCAAACTTCGTTATCTTTCACTAGCTGGATGTTCATGTAATACTTCATCCATTTTCATAGCATTAACTCTTTCCTGTAAGCATATGAATCCAATATTTATAACTTCAGCAGGGTTATCTCTTCTGAGCTACTAGATATTTCCACACGGAGACCCTATACACCTCAATTTCAATCTCTTATCACTTGAAGCCATTATCTTTCTCCCCAAACCCTTCTCCTCATCCTATGTTTGCTATTGGTACCACTGTCCTGACCCACCAATGGCCAGACATCTGTGATTTATGTAGCCTGGCAGACAAAGGCAAGAGCAGGGGAGTTAGCTTGTCTGATCACAAATTCTCTTGCACACACCTTCATAGGCTTCCATTTTCTTTTTCATTAAACTGGGTTGGTAACATTACCTACTTCTAGGATTTTTACAATTACATACAAAATATATATAAAGCAATGTGCCTGGTACATGGTAATTACACAATACATGATATTTCTTGTTAAGGAATTTGTCCCTATCTCCCTCCCTCACCCCTAATTCTTATAATTATCAAGTTGTGTCAACTTTACCATTTTAATGTCTCTACATTATCTTTTATTTATTTTCACTCTCACTGCCTTCATTCAGATTTTTATCTTTTCTTATATTTTTAAAATAGTTTCTCAATAGGCCTAATATACACCACTGCACCTGACATATTCAAAACCAATTATCTACACTTCTTTCAAGGTGATCTAGTTTTAAACTATCAAAAGATCTTCTTAACACCTTCAGAGAGTCCTAGAAACTTATGGAATCTGACAATTAAAATAGTAACTACAGTCCTAGGCGGAGGTGTGTGGGACTATATACTGCAACTGTTCAAAAGTTATTTACCAATTGCCTCCACCTCTGAGACGATATTGAGTTCAATGTCAAATGCTGTAGAATCTACAATCAGTTAAAGACAGCTTCAGAATATTTAAGGATTTCTTCGAGAGCAAAAGAGGTTATTAATCAGCTAGGTGCTCACCTCTGGCAACAGAATGATACCTAAGTTAGTATCACGGCCAAGCAGCTCTTTCCTTTGGAGTCAAGAAATGACCACAGGCATCTCTGCACTCATCCTTTTAGTGTCTGATTTTTACAGTGTGTAGTTCTCCTGCAAGTTCTGTTTCAATTGACATTTTACATTATCTTATCCTGGAGAAGTGAATAAGTGCTATTTTCATCATATATCTTTGTTCTTTCTTTGTTTTTTTGTTCCCTGGGTGTCTGGAGTACCAGTGACTCTTTTATGAAGTCACTGAAACTCCAGTTAGGGCTTGGTGAGTGGTAAGGCCAGTTGTCAGGACTCTGTGCATGTCTCATCTCATGGCACGTCTTGTGGTGCCTTCCATTTTTGTCTCACCCTTCTATTTGGAACTTATCTTTCTCCACAAAAACTCCTGGCACACTCTTTTGTTGGGGCTGCTACCTAAAAGCTAAGTCCCAGCTCCAGCACCTACACCTGCAATTATAAGACTACATTGATAATGGGATAAAATGAATGGGGCTTTCTTTTTTGAAGAAACTGACAAACTCATTCTAAAATGAATATGGAATGCCAAAGACCTAGACTGACCAAAACATGAAAAAGAAGGCAATGGTAGAAGACCTCTGCTACATTATTTCAAGACTTAATGATAAAGCTACAGTAGTCAAAGCATTGTGGCACTGGCATTAGTATAGTTAACTAAATCAATAGAAGAGAACATATAGCCATAAAGAGACCCACACATATACTGTCCATTGATATTTTTTAAATCAAGAAGCCAAGTCAGTTAAATGAGCAAATGAGCAAAATAAATTTTTTTCTTTTCTTTCTTTTCTTTTTTTTTTTTTTTTTGAGACAGAATCTCATTCTGTTGCTCAGGCTGGAGTGCAGAGTACAATGGCATGACCTTGGCTCACTGCAACCTCCGCTTCCTAGGTTCAAGCAATTCTCCTGTCTCAGCCTCCTGAGTAGTTGGGATTACAGGTTCACACCACCAAGTCTAGCTAATTTTTGTATTTTTTTAGTGGAGATGGAGTTTCACCATGTTGGCCAGGCTGGTCTCGAACTCGTGACTTCAAGTGATCCACCCGCCTTGGCCTACCAAAGCGTACAGGCATGAGCGACCTGCCCAGCCAAGAAAAATACTTTTAACAAATATTAAGGCAACAGGATGTTCAATGGGAAAAAAACCTCAACTACTACTACTTAACTCCATGGAAAAACACTAAATTGAGATCATAAACTTAACTATAAATGTAGAACCATAAAACTTCTAGATGCAAATACATTCTACAACCCTGGGACTTGTGAAGATTTCTTAGGAAAAAACACAACAAAAACTAACCATAGAGTAGAAAATTAATATATTGGAGTCATCAAAATGGAAGTATCTGTTCATCAAAAGACAATATTTATATATTTTAACTTCCAATACATATCTTAAATTAATACTGTGGCCTTTCCATTGGGAGCTGCCTTAAATTTTATTAAACTAAAATCTTATGTTATAAATATCTGTATTTACATGTCTGAGTTCATTTATCCATCATAGACTCTCCTGTTTCTTTCATTTGCTCTGATTTTTCAGCCAGTTGTCCTTCTTTCAAGCTGCTTATTACTCTTGAAAGTATAATCCTAATTTGTTGTATGCTTACTCTTAGTAATGTTAGTTTTTAATAGAATTCAGGAGTTTTAAACTAACACCTAGACCTAAATTTGGCCCAAATACTTGGATTGTTTGAACAAAATATACTTTAAAAAAAAAAACTATATGACTTTATATAGGAGATTCTCTCTCCAACAGATCAAAACTTCTACCAGTCTAATAATAGAGCAATGTGCAGATTTTCTTGCATGTGTTTTAACTACCTGACTCTTGAAATCATTTGGTTTGACACCCTCAATGTTCAAGGTCTGGCTAGTGGTTTCCTTCAGACACTGGTGGGCTAGTAAGAGGCAAACTGGAAAGAATGAATCTGTGTCTGTATAGGTTGAGGTTAAAAGAGCCTTCCAGCTGAGCCTCCTCTATAGCACAGGAAGCAGGGAGGACTCTGGAGGTTCATAAGCATTCCTCAGGGAGTGAGAATCTGAGAGAGCTGGTCAGTCCTCTCATATATGGGAAGGTAGTGATTCCATTTAAGTTGCTGAGGGCACTTAGAAGGCAGTGGGACTGACTTACCTAGCTCAGGGCACAGTGAAAGAGCCGGCTAGATGAGCTGTGATCTCCACAACACCCCATTCCAAAGCCAGTCCTTTCCACTCCCACCTCTCCTGGGATATGGAGACTCAGCAATTCAGTTGTAGCTTATAGACTACATCCCTCTTCTACTCAAGAAATATGGGAAATACTGTATGCAACTGTACATTCTTGAGTAGCCTCAGCGAGTAATAGAGACAGGCAAGGGACTTGCAGTAGCTATGAGGATCCAATTATTGCCACGATTTTCCCAGCTCCTTTAAATTTTCTAATCTCCTCTCTTAATGAACTACTTTTTGAAGGAAGGCTATCACAATCATTTGAAAAGATAAACTAAGAAACAGTTTCAACAGTAGCAGTATCCATAGAAGTGCAGTTCTAAACTCTGGTGGATGGACCAGATAACAAAGTTAAGTAATTCTTACATTATTTCACTGGAATAGGGAATTTGGAATTTGATGAGGTTTAGTACACTGTGCTGATGAAGGAAACACTAGGTTTTGACTGCAGTAAAGCATATTTTTAAAATAGTTTTCACATCTTATTTATCACGTATTTTCTACAACATTTCTTTAATTTTGGTCCTAGTGATAATTTATGAATTGAAATGAGTTTATTAAAATAAGATGGAGAAGGATGAACTCACACTGAGTAATCCAAATTCCAAAAGAATTTTCTGTGCTCTGAATCATGGTTAGAATTTGTGATTGGATTCCTTTTTATCTGAGCTGAATTATAAATTTAACACATAGACTTACTGTTAAATTTTCCTTCAAATCTTATTATATGATTCCCTTGCAAGCATTTCTGGCATTATAAGTGAAAAACGGCTAAAGAAATATGGAAGCTGTAAGGATGGAACAGAGATGTTTTAGGAAAAAATAAATGCCAAGGGTCAATATGCACTGTTCTATAGTGAATATCGACCCTTCCCGGAACCAGGAAGATCTATTTCTGTCTCTGAGTTGATGTGTGGGTCAAATTGGTAAGCAACTGATCTGTGCAGTTTGGCACCTGAGCAGAAATGAACTGTTGACCAAGGTCGAGGCAGGCTCTTGAGGCCATTTAACCCCCCTTCAAAGCAGAGATGCTGACCCTTACTGGTGAATGAACCAAAGGAAAGAAAGGTCACTGAACCAAGTGAGACCAAAGACAAACCCTGACTTAAGCAGCTCCTGGGCTGCAAAGGGCCCTCGAGACAGAGTCCTGATGCGAACCAGCTATTGCTTTAATACCCTGAGTGTTTGATTCCTGGAAAAGTGAATCTTGCTTCTCGGCCTGTCTGGGATTGTAGATGTACCATACAGTTTTTAAACACTCAACTCAATGTCCTGAAGCTGAAGTCATTTTTGTACATTCCAGACAGTGAGACTGATGTCCTCATGACTCCTTGATTCTAGGGGGAAGGTGAGTCTCTGTTCTGTCTTGTAGCAACTCACCACCCATAGCAGGCAATAATAATGTAGGCATGAAAAATGCATCTGCAATGTATGTGTGTGCACTTCCATTACTCTGGCGTGAACCTCACCAGGTTCTATAACAGACTTGGGCTCTCAGTTCCATTCTGATGCTTCATTTTTACAGTCACAGACAGAGGCTTCATTTGCAAACCTGAGAATGAGTTCCTAAGTTCCCATGAGACTGCATAGTGATATTAGAAGTTATGGAAAAGGGAGGAATATAAATCTTCATCTTCATGCTCCAAAGCCATGGAGTCACATGGAGTGGCCCTCTCCCAGTACTGGGAAAGCCACAGAGAATATTTACATGTATTGTTTATTCATCACCTGTCCTTTTAGAGTCATGTTTTCTTTTCGATAATACAGACTGTTAAGAAGTCACTAATTAGCAATTTTTCTTATCACAAATACATGATGACCACTGACAATAATATTTTAGTTTCTTCAAGCTGATGCTGGATGAAAGGTGTTGACTACTTACATGGACAGTGTCCATTGAGGAACAGCCTCTTCTGTTTAGCCCCTGCTGTTAGTGCCCCACTGAGAAACATGGGACAAAGAACAGTGATATTTCTTCTTTGTCGTTTGTTCCAATATATCTTGTATCATCAATACTTTATACTTCCCAAAAGGAAGTGTGAACATTGCTAACTTGAATTACCTTTCTACCTGCAACATCATTGAATTAGCATAGTTCATCTAATATTATTTCAATACAAATTAGTCTCATGATTATTTCATTTCCAAATATTTTCTAATTAGAAACAAGTTGGTAGTTATGTCTCACAACTTAGTAAATAGTATTCAATCTGGGAAATAAAGTATTTTTATTTTACTTGCAAAAGTCATTATAGAGTTTCATCATGTTTTAAACTATTATCATTATAATAACCCTACATATAACCCAACTTCTGCTATCATCTTTTATTTATTTATAATTTTTCTTTACTTTTCCAGCCTCTCCTCTAAGTAGCTGCTCAACAAGAGCTAAGATCTTTTTTAAAAAACCAAGATTCCCTTATTTTTCTTTTTTATTTCTTTTTATTTATTTTTATTTGTTTTTGTATTTATTTATTTAATTCAATAGAGAAATTTAATTTAATTTTTGTGGGTTTTGGTTACATGGATAAGTTCCTTAGTGGTGATTTTCTGAGATTGGGATGCACCCTTCACCTCAGCTGTGTACACTGTACCCAGTGTGTAGTCTTTTTTTTTTTTTTTTTCTTGAGATGGAGTCTCACTCTGTTGCCCAGGCTGGAGTGCAGTGGTGTGATCTCAGCCGTCTGCAACCTCCACCTCCCGGGTTTAAGCAATTCTCTGCCTACCTCCCAAGTAGCTGAGATTACAGGTGCCCGCCACCAAGCCTAGCTATTTTTTTGTATTTTTAGCAGAGATGGGGTTTCACCATCTTAGTCAGGCTGGCCTTGAACTCCTGATCTTGTGATCCACCCGCTTTGGCCTCCAAAAGTGCAGGGATTACAGGCGTGAGTCACCAAGCCTGGCCACCCAGTATGTAGTCTTTTATCCTTCATACCCTCCCACCCTTTCCAATGAGTCTCCAAAGCTCATTATTTCATTTTCATGCCTTTGAGTCCTCATGAGACCTAAGATCTTAAAATGGGAATTTTCTCAGTTCTTTTTTTGATATATGCCTGATGCTCCAAATCCTTATTTCATTAATCTCTTACCCAAATTTATAAGGGTATGGCTAACATTTCTTTATAAGAAGCAAGGTAAGGGGAAATGTCTTTGGAGAAAAATTAAGAATAATGACATAGTAATTCCCCTAGAAGTCAACTACAAACTTACACATAATGGCAACTTTTAGCTCAAAGATTCTGTTTTTAAAGCAGAAAGGTAAATGAAATGTAAATTAAGAAAGGAACCTTAACAAGTATCTTGTGTGTGTAAGATCCCATGCAAAGAAAATTTAAGAGACAAAAGAAATCTGGAGAAATCTAGAGGCATTTTCTATCTCTGGAACAGATGAGGTTAACATGTATGTAGGGCATGAAGCACCACAAGATGCCCAAGAGAATGAACCTGTAACTCTGTAGAGAACAGAACAGCAAAGGGGGAAGAAGCAAAACTATGAAACGAGGGCGAGTTTCCAAGGAACAAGAAAAGAAAGCGCTCAATCGTATGGGGGAAAAATGAGACAAGTTAAAGTCTGAAAAGAGATGCATCTTGCCAGAGATTTGCAATTACATAAGGCAAAAGAGAAGGACCAAGGAAATGTTTTCTCTCTAATAGGGAGAGAAAGCTGTTAACAGAAGATTGCGAAAAGGCAGATGTTTTCATGTATCCTTTCCCTCTTTCTCCTTTCCAAAAACTGCAGCTGCTATCAGTTAACCAGATAAGAGACCATTAGAGTGTGGCACACCAAACAAGAATAGGGAAATAAATAATTAGAGAATATTTTTCTAAAATCTAGATATACTAAAATGTGAACCTCTAAGGGTCTTAGGAATTTATAGATGTGATTATAGAATTCTTAGTCTCTATCTTTGAGATATCCTGTAGGACAGAGTTTCTGCTTCTGAAGCCCCAAAACAGAGTATGCAAGTGTACATGTGTGTATGTGTGTTAGTATTAATATTAATATCATATATAGTAGTATTCATAGTCATATATATTACACTATATTGTCTACATAAGAATGTATAGAAGAAAAGGTATAATTCTGATTTCTAGAATGGATAGATTCACCTTAATTCTTACAGAGGTGTTAGTAAACTAAGTATTTAGAATTTACCTTCCCAGATATTGAAAATATAATCACAGTTAAGATGTCTAGAAATACTTTGAGTTCTTTTAAGTGATTATTTAAGGAAAATTTGGTGTGCTTCACCAAAGAATGTAATTTCCAACTTATAAATTCAACAACTGAAACAGTTAATATAGTATGTAATATGCATTCATTCATGAATAAAATAAGCATGTATCCAGATCTCACATGAAGTACAATCTAGGGAAGGTAACATTACATTTCTGTTATTTCTTTGAATGTTTTCTCCCTGTCTTCTCTGTTCTCTTTTTCTGAAACTTCTATTTATCAAATCCAAGACCTCTATTGATTGTTCATGAGTCATCTTAAATATCTAATTTATCTCAAATACTTTAAGAATTTGTTTCATTTTAGATGGGCACAGTGCCTCATGCCTGTAATTCCAGCACTTTGAGAGGCCGAGGTGGGTGGATTACCTAAGGTCAGGAGTTTGCCCTGTCTCTACTAAAAATACAAAATTAGCTGGGCATGGTGGTGCATGCTTGTAATCCCAGCTACTTGGGAGGCTGAGGGGGGAAAATCACTTGAGCCCGGGAGGTGGAGGTTGCAGTGAGCTGAGATAGTGCCATTGTACTCCAGCCTGGGCAACAACAGTGAAACTCTGTCTCAAAAAAAAAAAAAATAGAGTTTGTTTTATTTTGAATTTTAATTTAGGCAGTTTTTAAAATCTATGATCTTTTTTTCTCTGTTCCTGAATGTGATGGGTAATATTGAGCATCAACTTGATTGGATTGAAGGATGCAAAGTATCGTTCCTGCATATGTCTGTGAGGGTGTTGCAGAGGAGATTAACATTTGATTCAGCGTACTGAGGGAGGCAGACCCACCCTCAATCTGGGTGGGCACCATCTAATCAGGTGCCAGTGCAGCTAGAATAAAAGCAGACAGAGGAACGTGGAAGGACTAGACTGGCTGAGTCTTCTGGCCTTCATTTTTCTACCATGCCGGATGCTTCCTGCCCTTGAACATCAGACTCCAAGTTCTTCAGCTTTTGGACTTTTTTGGACTTACTTCAGTGACTTGGGAGGGGCTCTTGGGCCTTTGGCCACAGACTAAAGGCTGTACTGTCGGCTTCCCTACTTTTGAGTTTTCGGGACTTGTACTGGCTTCCTTGCTCCTCAGCTTGCAGATGGCCTAATATGGGATTTCACCTTGTGATCATGTGGCCAATTCTCCATAATAAACTCCTTTTCATATATACTTCTCTCTCATTATTCCTCTCCCTCTAGAGAACTCTAACACACTGCATTAGGTTCTTGGTTTATACATGCCATATTATTCATATGCGGTTAGACTTTATATTTTGTTCTCTAGCATCTCTTTTCACTGCATACTGAACTTTTTAAAAACTTTGGTCTTTCTTCAAGTTTTCCTCAAATGCCAGGAGATCCTTTTTTGTTCACTCATAGACATCATTTATGATAGCACATTCTACCATTAACTTAAAATCTGTTGGATAAAAAAGGAAAGGAAAGGAAAGAGAAGGGGAGGGAAGGAAGGGGAAATAAGAAAGGAAAGGAATGCAAAGGAAAGGAAAGGAAAAAGGAGAGAGGAGGGGAGGAAGGGAGAAGAGGGGAGAGAAGGAGGAGCTAGAAAGTCTGACTACGGCATATGGGATTTCTCCATGTGGATGAAGGTATTTGAAGGCAGGTTTCTTTTTAGACTGAGCAGGTGTAGAAAGCCAGATGTAACCAGGGTGGTCCCACATGGACAAAGACTTAAGCCTGGGTTTGAGTCTCACACTTGTCTTCCTAGTTCTCCCAAGGCAGCTACTCCCCTGCTGTCCCATTTCTTTAGAGAATAACCCTGTAGTTATTCTTCTGGGCATCCAGGAAATTCAGGGTTCTGTAACAGAAATGGGAGATGGGTAATCTTGTGTGTTTTTACCCCTACATTCAGGCCCTCCCACAAGCTTGCCCACAGTTACAGTGTTTCCAAATTCCTGACAAATATGAATCTTTGGTGTTCAGGAAAGATCAACCAGAATTGGCAGGAATTCTGAGGAATTCCTGTAAGTAGTTTTGCATTTTTCATAACACATTATTTATATGTTTTAAAATACTAAAAATAACTAAACTACAACCATGAAAATTTTTCTGTGATGGGATCACACTAAATGTTTCCGAGATTTTCTGTAACAAAAGCAGCATAATAAATACATGGTTTGTTATTATACATCCATATATCATGATGAAATATATTTCAATAACATGTTAAAATGGTTTCTTCCTGATAAAGACATTTGATAATAGAAAACATAAAAAACAAAACAAAACCAACTCCACCAATCAGCATTTCCTGCTCTTCCTTTTGACTTCACATCAATAGTGTCATGGGCTGAATTGAGTCCCCCTAAATTTTGTATGTTAAAGTCCTAATCTTACATAATGTGACTACAAAACGTGGATGTATTTGGAGATAAGGTCTTTAAAGAAATAATTAAATTAAAAGGAGGTCATTATGGTGAGTACACTAATTCAATATGACTAATGTCTTTACAAGGAGAGGAAATTTTAGAACAGATGTACATGGAGGGGGGACCATGTGAAGACACAGGCCCAGGACAGAGGTCTCACAAGAAACCAATCCTGCTGCCACTTTGATCTTAGACTTCTAGCCTCCTTGTGAGAGAATACATTTCTGTTGCTTAAGCACCCCATTTGGTAATTATTTGTTATGGCAACCTTAGCATATCAACACAAAAAGATTCCTCCAAATGAGTAGTGTTTTTTAGCTTTAATTCTTGCATTCCTGATTTTGCTACTGATTTCTCTTGGGATTTAGGACTTGTGAAAGTGTGTACATTCTCCCATAAATATCAGGAAGAAATATCCACTTGTATTTCTCAAATTTGAACTTTTCTATTGGATAGTTAATCTGCTACAAACTGTCCACATTAGTTCAACATTGAAGTTTCCTTATCAATTTCCTGGATCCACTCTTCAATCCACTGCCCATCTTTCCACAGAAATGTATTGCAATCTCTTGACCTTTCATGGCTCCCTTTTTCTTATGTTGACTGCACGGGATGATATTTCTTTGGTGAGGAAAGGGAGACATGCTCACAAGCTTAATGTACCATATTAAACCTGAGAAACTCGCAGAATATTATGTCTCTCCTTTTTTTTTTTGGTAGATTTTGTGAAAGAAAAGTAGAAGATAGAATTATTATTTTCAGATCTATAGAGAATGATTTCTAATGTAATTTTAGAGGGTGTTAATCTTAATCTCATTTCAAACTCATATTCAGTAATATGACTGAATTTTTATAACTGAAATTAATTTGTATCTCAAGTAGCCCTTATATTGAAAAACATATACTGAAAAAATAACTTCAGTCAATTTTATAATCATTTTAGTCAATTCAGGACTACCTAGCAAATCCGGGTTTTGACATTTCCTTTCTTCCTGGAATTAAACTCATGTGCCAAGAAGGATTTTCTTTCAGTGGTTTGCTGATGCAGCCTTCCCTAAAGCAATGGGCACTAGACTCAAGTTCTTTTCTTTCTCACTTCCACCATTCTAAATCCAGATCTTTATTATGTCACTCATGATAAATTTAGTGGTCTACATACCATTTTCCCAAGCTGTAGGATGGTCTCCACATAACTCCAGCCACTTCATGGTTCTGTAGTAGGGATCTTAAAGAGCAGCCGTTGAGCACTGCGAAATTTCATGCATGGGTATGTAAGATTTGGTAAATGTACTTTGTGTGTGTGTGTACACATACATATTTCTAGAAAAAGTTTCCTAGTTTTCATTAAACTTTTAAAATAATGAAAAATAATCTTGGACTACTTAATTTGACCCATTTTTCTAAGTTACCTCAGTCATCCCTGGACTCTAAGTATAAGAAACGTATTTTCCTAGTTACTTACTCTCCCGCTCATCCAGAAAACGCTTTCATATTTTTCATTTACTTTCCTCACATCTCCTCATTTATACTTACTCTCAGCTATTTCCCTGAGAAAATAGGTGTAATCAGAAGAGGCATTCCATAAACTTCCACCACTTCATCCTTTGATTCATCCACCTTGGACCCAACCACTCTGCCTGTTACTGTGGTTGAAGAGAGCTTGTGCCAAGCAAAGGTCAACCCCTCTATTTTTGAATCACCCACTTCCTCTCTCTTCTCAAGGACATTACTGAAGTATAACCCCACTGTACCTTCTGCATCACCAATTTTCCCTTTCTTACATCTTTCTTTTCAGCATGCGAACATGCTTTAGATATTTCTCCCACATAAAACCAAATTACTTGACCCCTTCTGATATGGTTTAGCTGTGTCCTCACCCAAGTTTTATCTTGAATTGTAGCTCCCACAATCCCCATGTGTTGTGGGAGGGACCCAGTGGGAGGTAATTGAATCCTGGGGATGGATCTTTCCCGTGCTGTTCATGTGATAGTGAATAGTCTCATGAGATCTGATGGTTTTATAAGGGGGGAGTTTCCCTGCACAAGCTCGCTTTTTGCCAGCTGTCATCCTTGTAAAATATGACTTGCTCCTCCTTGCCTTCTGCCATGGTTGTGAGGCCTCCCCACCATGTGTAGCTGTGAGTCCATAATTTGTCTCCTTTGCATTTATCACTTTCTAAAACAATATATATTTTACTTAACTATTTTATTTGTTTCAAATCAAAGAATGCAAGCTGCATGAGGGCAAGAATTTTGGTCTGTGTTATTCACTGCTATGTCATCAGAACCTAAAATGGTGCTGGGTACGTAGTAAGTTCCTTATAAATACTTGCAGAAGAAATAAATAAATGAATCTTAATTTACATTGCAGCAGGATTCAACTTTGTTAATGATACCCTCTTCCTTGAAAGATCTTCTTAACTTGTTTTCCAGGCGACATGGTCTCCAATTTTTCTACTATTTCAATAGCTTTTTCTTCTAGTCCATTTTTAACCCATTTGTTCCTCAAAACTCCAAACTCTTAATGTTGGCATTGCCCAGAATTATGGGTTGAATTGTGTCCCCACAAATTCATATGTGAAAGTCTTTAATCCTAGTCCTTCAGAATGTGGTCTTATTTGCAGATAGGGTTTCCACAGAGGAAATCAACTTAAAATGAGACTCTTAGCATTGGCCCTAATCCAGTATGACTGATGTTCGTATATAAGGACATTGCGGATATTTGGAGACATGCACATGTCAGGGAGAATGCTACATGAAAGTCAAGACAAAGATTTTAGAAGTGATGCCTCTAACAGCCAAAGATTGCCTGCAAACCACCTGAAGCCAGGCGAAAGGCAAGGATCAGATTCTTCTTCGCATCTCTTAGAAGGAGGCTGCCTTTCAACACCTTGCTCTAGCACTTTTTATCTCCAAAACTGTGAGACAATAGATTTCTGTGTTTGAGACACCTGGTCTGTGGTGTCCTCTTACAGTGACACTAGAAATAAAAACACCCAAGGACTATGTGCTGAGGTTTCTGCTTGTGCTGTGTTTTGCATTTTAGCAACATTTGGTCTCTTGCTGATCTCATCCAGCCTTGTGTTTCTAAATCCCGTCTATACACAAAGTCTCCCACTTGTCTATCTGCAGCCCAGCATTTCCTCTTCAGGACATCTCCAACTCCCTGCACAACATGCGCCTTAGTGCATCCCAAGTAAGCTCACCTTTCCCTGAAACCTCTCTCCTCTGTCTTTTCTGTCTCACTTATTAGCAACTCCATCCTTCAAGTTGCCTCAGGTGATTCACCTTGAAAATCATTCTTGACTTTCCTCCTTCTTGAACCCCTGACCTCATGCAATCCTCCTGCCTTGGCCTCCCAAAGTGCTGGGATTACAGGCATGACCCACCATGTTCTCTCCTCCTTCTTGTCTTCAGTCTATTCACATAAAACCTGATTCTACTTACAACATATATTCAGATACCTCTTCTCAATACCTCAGTGCTTCTGCCTCAGTGGCACCATCATCTGCCACCTGATTTATAGCACTTGCCCCCTGGTTTGTCTCCCTGTCTCCACCCTTAGCACTCCTTTACTCTATCCCCAATAGAGTATCCAGAAAGACCCTGTAAAAATGCAGTTCAGATAACTCACACCTCTGTCCAAAACTCTGCAGTATCTCATCTCACTTCACAAACACTTACAGTGGCCTGTGAGGCCCTACAGGGTCCAGTCCTTAGTAACTTCTTTGACTTCCTCTCCTACTCAGTTCCTGTCCAGCTCACCCTGCTCCAGCCACATGGGCTTCCTTGCTGTCCAGATATGCCAAGACTGTTCCCTCATTTGCACATGCCATTCCCTCTGCCCAGAACACTCTCTCAGATAGCTACATAGCACATTATAGTCATTCAGTGAATATTTCCTCAATGAATTTCTTGAAGCAATAAAGAATACATTGAAAAGATTCATATTAATAAAACAAAATTAAAACTTTTCAGTTTTGTATTCAAATTATGGCTCCATTTCATCTTTACAAGCTTCTTATGTATACTTAACTCTTAGAAATTGACTGTTTTCACTGTAGGGCTTCTCATAAAAATATCACTTAATAAATATTTAATAATTTGAGGATCAGATAAGAAGAAGAGATACAAGAAGCTCAATTTATTTCAATTTGTGAAAACTACTTTGCAATTAATGGTAGTTCTAGACTAGTTCCTCCTGATGTAGCCATTTGTCCTAATTGTAGCAAATGAAACTAAGCAAAACTTTGCCTTATGGGGATAATGCTTCTTCATTAATGGTTAGGGTCTGACTCTTACTCTCTTTATTATTTCTTTCAGCCTTTTGGGTGTGAATTTAAGATGCAAGCCTAGATTTTTATTTTAAAATCCCTGCATAAATCCATTCTTTCCTTGTTTTACTTTCATAGAATCTTAGTTTTAAACTGAGTACATGATCACCCAGTAAAACAAAACAAAACAAAGAAAACATACTACATTTCTCAACCTCTCTTGCAAATGACTGCCTCCATAAGACTATGTTCTAGTCAAGAGGATGTTAGTATAAGATATCAGTTCAAAGAGAACCTGCATGTACTATTTGCTCCCTTTTTTTTTCTGTGCCTCTTCCTACAGTCTGTTGCCTGGAATGCATATATGATGGCTGGACTGCTAGCTGTAATTTTGGATCATGAAGAAAAGTGCTATACCTTGGAGATAAGGGGTGAGCTGAACCGAGTATACATTATTGAGGGCTTTGCTGAGCAGGACCATCATAATAACTCTTGACATCTTACTTCTTTACTTATGTAAGAGAGAAATTTCTCTTTTATTTAACCCACCATTATTTTAGAACTTGCACACAATCAAATACTACAAAAGCCATCTAGTACCTAGAACTTCAGAGCTAAAATGAGTTACCACTGCATCATAGAAAAGAATCAGGCAAAAAAATATCTGCAATGATAATCAAAGGTCTTTATTTTCTCTATTTGATTTCTTAAAATTATTTTGGAAAAATAATTGTGTCTCCAAATGTACTTTCACCGAAGGAAGCTCATATGACCAAAGCAATATTCTGAGTAATTATGGCAAAAATATTTATTATCGAACAACTGAGTGTTTCATTCACTTTACATTTTACACATACTTAACACAAGCAGAAAGGGAAGATTCAATGCCAGAAGCAGGAGTCATTCTCCTTAACTGAAAGACTATCAGGACAATCAGGAGAGAGCCTTTGGTGATTAGCAGTCCAAATTTGATATTTTAAAATACCATTAAAAACAAAATAGCCTTCTATAAAATATGGAAACACATAATATCTTCTTAAAATCTTTTTGGAAGAATGTCTTTTTATCTTCATTGTTATTATCTTAGACATTCTGAGGTTTGTTTAACACAGCATTACATCTGCTTAACATTCCAATTTAGACACACTGATTATCTGTTCTACTCTCCTGAATAGTTAAGTATATCCTATAAATAAACACATCAATTTTGCTCTATTACTACTCTTCCAAAAGAGTCTCATATAATTGGAATTAACCTAGCATTTACTTATCACTAAATATATTTGTGTTAGAAAGGATATACAGCATATGAAATTGCAGGCTTTTTATGAGTTAAAGACAAAATTTAGAACTCTCAAATAATATTTACAATGTAAACATCACAGTTATTACATTAGCTAGAATACATCACAACATTCACAACACAATATATTTTATTTGGTTTGGATATTGAAGTTGTTTTCTTGAATTACTTATGTAGAACTCAAAATTTAATTACTTTGTGTGTCGTTTTCCTTCAAGAATTCTGAAAAGGAAAGAATTGTTGCTTTAGGCATAAAAATATATTTTATTTCTAGCATCTTAGTTTCATATACTGATTTACTTATCTGATAAACATATTTATTTCTCTTTGTCCCTTGTTAACAACCTGTGACAGGAGATCACATCCTGGAACATATCAAGAGAGCAGCTTCTAGAGGACTGATTATCAGACAGCAACTGGAATGTGAACAGACGTCTAACTAACCATTAATAATGATTCGCTTGTAATTTTCACAAGTGGATGACCCACATGATTTCCTCTTCAAATAATTTGTCCAAAGCCACCCATTCAAAAAACAAAGAAGAATGGAGGATGGAATCTCATAAATGGTCTTACCATTTATAAAACACGGTATGATTAATCAATTCTCCTTTATATTTTAGTGCCTACTGTGTTTCTTGATTTGATGAAGAAGACTTCTTATAAACACTCTTTCAAAAAGCTAGACGTAATTAACTTTCTTCTTTGAGCAAAGGGACTTGTTTCTCTGAAATGTCTATAAAAGATAAGGAGCTGTTGTGGGCCACACTCCTGCTCTGCATTTCTCTTAGAGATTAAGGGTAATTAGTGGGCAAAAGCAGTCAATTAGGCAGGCATCTTCCCAGACACCCTGTCCACACTTGATGACTCTTGAAAGCCTTAGATAACCCCATCAGGAAAGACCGTGAGGTAAGACCATGAATTGACTTTACTTTGAGCACGGGTGAGTTTAATCTCCTTAACCTAGTTAGGGTTGGAATCTGGCTAACCTTCAGGTTTTATTAATAAAGTTTTGTTTACAACCACTTCTATTTGTTTTACATATATCTGTGGCTGCATTTGTGCTACAATAGCAGAGTTAAGTCATTAGAACAGAAACTAGATAGCCCACAAAGCAAACATATTTGACTCCATAGTCCTTTAAAATCTGCTAACCTTTGATATGGTGATAGCATGAAATTTCTTTAAGCACTTGCTACATATAGATTTTTATGAGTTAATGTAAATATTAATGTAACATAACTCAGAAAAGAACTATGTATTGAACCCACATTTATATAAAATCAATTTTGATAGCAAACTTATTACTTCACAAAGAAAAAAATCCATGTTTTTTCTGCTCAAAAAAATGTTTACAGAGAATGCAATAATAGAGTCATATAGGTAAAACAAACTTATAGGTAAAACAAGCTCAATTTTACTTTTGCTGTATGAAGTTTGCTATGTTTCGAGGAACATAGTTAGACCCAGAATGCCTTGATATTTTCATAATAATGAGACATGCTGTAATTTGGTGGTATTTCCCTGTACTTAATTAGGCGACGTGCTGGCAGTCAATTGTGGGACTAAACCTTCAATTAATAAAAGCAGCATAAGTTGATTCTAAAAAGAAAATCCCATTTTTCTTATAAGTGTGAGTTGGCCTCCTCTGTTTTTTTTAAATTAATACAAAGATAGAAATAACTCCAAGTAAACCAGGAACATTATTCAGATATCAAAACATTTGCTTATTTTGAGTGCTCTCTTTCATAAGATCAAATAATTGCAGGAATCATTTTAAGCTGTTTACTGGTTGGGGTCCATTGCTGTAGAAGTGTCTTTCTTGGATGAGGTCTCATGATGAGGAACTATTTAATCCTTTCTTACTAAGTGACTCTTAGCTACTTATATAATCAGGGACTGCCCTGAGAATACAGAAGGAATGTACAAATATACCCACCACTGGGTAGTTGTCATCAGCTTTGCTCCAATGGGCTTTTTAAAATCATTTTTCTAACTCTTCTGGAAAGTCAGGAGATTCTCCTTCACTGCTGCCGACCAGAAAAAACAAATTGTGCATGTTAAGGCTCTCAGATGAGAAAAGTTCTAAAGAAACTATTATGACATAAAGACTGTGCTGTTCTCTGTGCTCTGAAAGTGCATTGGGGCTAAAGAATTATCTTTGAGGTTTGTTAGTACCTATGAATTATTCCTCAATCTTAGAGTGTCTAAAATTATTCTTACAGAATTATTATCTAGTGGGCAAAGAGGGTCATCTTGTTGGATCATATCAAAACAGAATTATCCTGAATACTCATCATTTAAACAAAAACAATTGGAATAAAAAGAGAGAACACTACATTGTTTATGTATTGTGTCCAATATTTACACACCATAGAGAGATACAGATTTTACAGAATCTAAATATACAAAATACCTAATGGTTTAATTTGATTAGAGTATTGAACATGCACATGAAGTGAGTTCCACATGTTACCAAATTACAAATAACTATGCTTTATATGTTTTTTTAAATCATCACTGTTAATGAAACTTGCTCCTAGATTCAGACTACATGTCTCTATAGTTATTATTTTTAATGCTGGAAGCATAGTAAAGTCAACTGGGGCTCTCTTAAAAGAAATGACTGTCTAGGGCGACACCACCAAAGACACTGATTTCCTGGGAATTAGTTTTGGGGAAGGCTCAGATACCAGTATTTTTAAAATTCTGCAGAGTAGTCTAATGTCAGCTAAGGTTGAGAATCACCATTTCACATAGTATAGACAGTGAGACAGAGAGGTCTTCATGTGCAGCTTATATTTTGAAAGTCAATCATAATTTCTCATTTTAGCAAGTTATCTTTTTCTTTACCTCCTCTTTCCATTCAGAATTGAGTTCAAGTATTTCTTTACAGCCATTTGTTTTCTAAGACGGGTATAGTTGTCTGTGAAGACTGCATCTGAGTGACGTTTGACTGGTACAGGGTCTTCTGAGATGTTACTGCTAAGGAACGTGAGAAAAGGAAATCAAAGAGTTTTCACAACAAATGGTAAATACACACATGTTCCAAGTTTCTGGGAGCCACATAAAAAGGAATTCCAACACCCAACTAATTTTCTATTATAAAAAGACTAAAAGAAAAATACAACTAAACCTAAGGACGAAGGAGAAGCAAGGCACATCTGCCATATTTTGGCACAACCTGAGACAGTTTTATGACACATTCTGAACAACTGAGCAGATAATTCATCCAAAAATGAAATTTGGGAATAGCTGAAGTTGTGTTCTGTCATTTGGAGAAAATTTATGTTAAAACATAATTACTTCTTTAGAAGCTATGCTACCCTGAGCAATGTCATCCACGTATTTGACTATTGGCTATTTGTAATTCTCCATTGAGTTTGAGCAGGAAGTAAAAAGAAAATAAATACTATGGTTGACCTTGAAATTTACTTCAGTCTATACTGTCTCTTCTTGATTGTTTTACTGAGTCTTGTTCAATTTGATTGCAGATTAGTAAATGATTACTACTTGAGAAAATTGCATGTCTGCAGTCAATGAATATGGAATTACTAAAAATTCTTAATCCATGGGCTTGATAGATAATTTTGAAGAATACAAGTTAACTAAATTAAACATTATCAATGAGTTTTCAATTTTGAATGAGGTAAACAACTTGTAAAGAGTAAAAATATAATATTCAGATTGAATAATAGTAACACATTTTATAAAAATAATACATTATCTTTACCTAACACGCTTTCCCATCAGAGACTCAAGGTACTTTTTGGCAGAAAGTTGACCCAAGAGTTTACTAAAGTCACTGGTGAAAACTCCATCAGCATGCCTGGCATTTCTAAAACAAAGAAGAAAAAGTAGCTATTATTTCGTAAATAGTTTTCTAGAACATCGTGGCTCATTGAATAATAAAAAATTATGGATTTATTATTAAAACTCCTCAATAAAACTCAAGTTCAAAAGGAGGTATCTTAACACCTAACAAAAGAGATATTCTAGTCACTTATATCAAGATATACCCTATATTTTAGCCTAAGACACTGAAAAATTAAAGAAACAGGCATTTCTAGAAGCACATTTCGATATTCCTCCATGGTAGAATTTGTATATCTATTTTTTTCTAAGAAATATTGGTATAAAAATATGATCTATTTAAATTAGCTGCTATTTGTACATGGTGCTTTATGTCTGCCCCACTGAATAAAAATATACACAACGGGAAAATATCCTGATTTGGGCAAGTTCATAAACCCCAGTACACCTTTTTTTTTTCCGAAAGTATTTGTAAATGCAATCACTTAAGATGTGAAGACATTGAGGCCTATCATCCCATCTTTTCTCTTTCAAATGAAGAACGTTTTATACTTTGTCTCTATCAAGCACTATAGAGCTACTTGGTCTGTACTTGAAATGCTGCTTTAGACAAGCAGCTCTGTGAATGAACAGCTCTATCAGATACCTTTTCTTTATATAAAGATGAAATTCTCTGCAGCTCTTCCACCATTGGAATTCTAAATGCTGTAGTTTTATCAGAATTGGTACAATCTGTGATGCTGAAATAATGTACAACAGAATGGAAGTGAATAATGTGTTCATCCTGGCTTGTTACAGCCTTTCTATGTGAAAATCATGTACAGCTGTAAGAGCTGCAATAAATCAGGATGAATGAAGCCATGACACTTGGATCCTCTAGTATTTTGCTATAGGAATAGCTTCATGGTAAGATAAAACTAGCACATTTATAATTCTAAAATATATTTTCTAAAATAAAACTCACTGGAGAGTTTTATAAAAACAAACTCACCTGGATGCATCATAATAAGGTGTGTCATTTTCAGCTAATGCATTTTGCAAGATGTCAATGTCTTCTTTTAATGAAACTTGATCAGGTTCATCTGCTCCCTCAAAAGGTATTCTGTCACCCAACCTGATAGAGATAGTTACATGAGAAGTATAATAGTGTCCTTTCTCAGAAGACAGTGCTTATGGTTTTGCAACCATTTAAAATAAGATTCTTAAACTCTTGGGAAGTACTACCCATTCACAATATGAGAATAGCATAATTTGACTTAATGGCTCATATAGTTAATGAGAGCATAAATAGGAAATTATGATTACCCTATAAAGTAGATGTCATATAACTTTTATAAGCTAAATATACAAAACATAAGAGCAACTTAATTCAGTCTTACCAGAGCATTAAGCAAACTATACTTCTTTGGTTTACTTTACGATGCCAAGAATATCTTCACTTTGCAAAGTCAAATTTCATGTGTAGAAAGATTTTATGTAAAATAGAAACTTGGAAAAAACTAATATTGAATGAGAATTGATAACAATTTACATATTTGGTGATGTTTAGTATCATCTGTCCCAAATATCTCTGAAGACATGACTGTTAACTGCTTCTCTCTCTCTCTAGACCCCTAAGCTTTGCTTCACAGATTTACCTTGGCATGATATATTTCTCTGTATTGATGAAGTCAAAAGAATGTCTCCATAGATGAATATCTCATCTATGAAGATGAATTTGAATTCAATAAAATGTATGGGACCTTCTGGTTTCTAATCTTATATATTAACACAACTTTAATGAGGGATACTGTACAACGCTATACTGAAAGACTAAAAAGTCATATGCATATATGGAATATGACTATATTTGTGGATGCATCCATGTTTTAATCACAACAACTATTATAATTTTGTGTGCACAGATTTTCACTGTTAGGGCAATTCTTCGCGGAGAGTGTCAGCTCCTTGACACTTGTGTATCTTTCAGTGATTTGGCAGATGGTAGTCACTAGCAAGTAGTTCTTTGTGGGTCCAAAGCTTAGCAATCAACATAAATTTCAGCATTCTTGTGATTGTTCATCTGCTGTGATAGAACTATTCAGTTAGAACCATTTTATTTAGTTATCAAAGAAACATAGGAGCTGGATTTAAACAGATTCCACAGAGAACACTAATAGCTAAAGATTATTCTTTCTCTTGAGCATAAGTCTACCTTAAGCAAAAAATCAGGAATGAACAAATAACAACAACAAAAAATCCAATTATTATTTTTGCCTTTAGATGTAGTGGTGCCTGTAAACTGAAAGGAAAATTCAAGCTAATGTAGTTTTTGTTTACTGTTTACTCTTTCAGCATAAAAAATAATAAAGTTTTAAATATGAATTGTGCTATACTTTATAGATTTGATATATAATATAATATAGAGAACAATAAAACTAAAGATGTATGGTTCAAACAAAGTATATCAAAATTTACCCACTGGGGAAGTGTATCTCAATAGATGAATTACTCCACATTTAATATTGGCAAATTGGCTCTACCTAGATAGATTTCTGTGCAACATGATTTTATACATGATTCACTAATCAAGTACGAATCTTATGACTATTTACTGATTAATCTTGAAAATGAACTAAAACGTGGTTGGCAATTAAACAGCTCTTTTTTCTGCCAGAAATTAAACTGACTTGAGATAACAATGGGTAAAAGCTTATTACTTATCTAAAACTGGTTTTGAATGAAAAGAAAGTCAAAGCCTCCTTTCACCATGTTTGGGAATGTGATCCACCCAGCCCATAAAACTAATCACTGACAGTGTTTCTCATGCCCTGAAGGTGAATTGCAGGACTCAGAATGACCTGACATTGACAAAAAAACACTCACTCAACACATCAACCAAAAATTTAAATAAATAATACATAATTTATACTGTTTAGTTGTCCAACATAATGTATAGGAAATTCCCATTTAGATGAAGGAGTGTTCAGCTGTCTGAATGGAAAGGGAACTTACCTCAGAGCAGAAGTCGCCCTGTAAAGAGGCCATGCTGATGTCTGTGAGAAGAGCACACTCAGAAGGGTCAGGAGCACCAGGAGCTGGGCCTTATTTCTGGTGTCCATTTCTGTGCCTCTAAAGAGAGAGAATCACTTCAGCTCTTCCAAACAAAGATGTCACCAGCAAGGTAATTCTGAGTATCTAGCAGTAATTTTCAATGGCTCTTGCAGAGTTTGTAAAGAGTAATTGTCATCTTGTAGAAAGAGTTAAATTGCAAGATGATACTTTTGAAAATCAATATTTCTCTCAGTGACAGGTGCTTGAATAAAAATTAGAATGCTCTTCACCTACTGTCTGGGACCATGGTTGGCCCCAGTATCTAATGAATGCCATACTTCTATAGTGCTGGAAATAAGCCTAGGGATAATCTTTTCATAACAGGGATATAACATCCAAGCTCAGTGTATTTTTTGACTAAGGGAACAGCTTCAAGACATTTATTTTCCTCTGCTTTAAGATTTCAGTATCTGATTGCTATAAGACTGGGGTATCATCTATTTAATAATTCTTCTGTCTTGTGTGTTCAAATATATAAATAATGTGTATGTATACATATAGTTTTTAAAAAGACTTTGTATGTACATTTCTTTTTCCTCTTTCACTTATAGATATTAATATAAACTTATTTCCTTACTTCTGGATTTGAACATCTTCACTCAATTAGTAGTGAATATTAATACTCAAAATATTACTTAATCATATATTGTCATTTAAATAAATTTTTCCATAAAACGAAAATATATGTTAAAAGCAAACTTGTGTTTCTTGCATTTAATCAACTTACACATTTCAGTTCTAATTTCTAGATTAAAAACTTAGGAGTTTGAGGTCTGTTTCTCTTGTTGCCCATAAAAATTACAGATTGAGATAAAGAAAAAAATAAATGCATCTTAGGTTTATTTAACCAACATGTGAAAGAGGGAAAAAAAACCCAGCAATTTAAAAATAAGTTGAAAATTTCAAAAGCAAATGTGCCCACTGGACTTTTCAGTCAAAATCTCCATACAAGTAAACTTTACTTGAATGTATTATTTTTAAAAATCGGTATTCAGTAATGGAGCAAGCAGGGTAAAGCATCTTACAAACAAAAGAAGTCAGACAATCTACCTATATGAGAGAAATTGAAGTATTTTTATCTTTACCAGGTGACTTGAGAAACTTGTCTTTTTGCTGTTGCAAAAGAAGAGCACTATCAGATTCTTTTCAATAGGAGAAAAATTCAATATTTTGTGAAAAAAGTTCCAGAGGCAGGAGGGAAAAAAAAGAGGAAAGGCGAAGTTTTCACTTACCTCACCCAGTCCTGTTACCCTGGAGCTGCAAGTTCTGGTTGGTCTTGGAGCTGTCTTAGGTGCTGAAGTCCTGGGAGAAAGAGGAAGGCTCCACTAGTTCTCTGCCCTTAGCAATGGCTAAGGGTTGGCTGCTATTGCCTGCTAGTGCTTCTCACTCTACCCTGCCCAGCGTTTCAAGCCCATCATTTTATAGGGCTTATACTAAGGACTGAGCAATCACAAAGCCCTCTGAAAGACGTCACAGTATGACGGCCATGGGATGAATAGGGCTTGAAGTTCTTACTTAATTGTCATTACGTCTAATTTATATAAGTTTATAGTGAGTAACTTCAAGATGTAAGATAAGAGGAAATTTACTTTTCTTTAAACAAAAAAAGTAGCAAGCTCAATGTGAAATGTTTCAACCTTTGATTAACTGTAGTGAAATAAGAAAATGATTATTGTACTATAGCCAGGGCCACTGGGATTCTTTAAGAAAAATGAAGACTCCATGTGCAGAAACAAATGCAGAAAGCAACAAACACTTATGTGCATTATACTTATAAATGTACAGTTATACATTACTACAAAGTATCAGTTCTCTTAATCCTTTTTAATTTTTATGCTATTCATATAGATCCAGATTTAATCTTTCTTGAAATCTATCCTAATTTTAGAAGCCCTAGAGATAATTTTTCACCTTTCTAGTATTACATTTCCTTTTTGTTGAAACTAACCCCAGGATAAATATTTCAGAAAGTCTCTAACATAGTAAGATATGTTCACTGTTATAGAAAGCAGTAGAAGTAGTGCTATTTCATATTTGTATAAAATGGCATAATTCCCAATGCTCTTTTACATACACTGTGTCAAATGATCTAAAAAATAAATTGTCAGACAGTTTATCTTAAGGAATCTAATTATCGTTTCTTTTTAAAGGTTTTCCTCATCATTTTTTATAAGCCTTTGGATAATGTAGAATTATTTTTTTACCCTCACCCCCAACACACACACATACTCAAACCAGTTTTGATTATTTCTGATTCAATCACTTGACAGGTGGTTTCAAAGAATTAGTTAAAAAGCATTTATATAGTACTTTGATAAAGCACTTCTATCTGTAGATTTTTAACTAAAGGTAACCTAGCACACATTAAATCAGTTTAAGGTGAAAATGAAGCCACATGAAAAATGTCCTACACAACAGAGTAAAATGCTATTTTCCCTTTTATTTTAAAGAATTTCTGGTGTGTGTATTATTTTTATATTTTGTTTGTAAGTTTCATAAGGAAAAACGGCTTTACAGTCCTATTTCTTCTACTTGAAGATGTTAGCAACTATTTGCTTCATTCAAAGTCAGACTGATCCAGTCAAAGAATATCTTGCTATGCTTAATCATATTTTCTAATCCAGTTACCAGAAAAATTAAATGAATTAAATTTCAAAATGTCTGGAAATTTGTTTCCCAGTTGACAGCTCTGACTTAAGCCAGAGTTCCTGTGGCTTAATTCCAGGAAATCTTTTTTTACCTGATTATTACAAACTAGAGGTTGAAATGGTTCTCAGATGGAATTTTTTTATCCTTATCTCTTCATCACCCAATTCTTAGTGAACCAATTTTATTTAAGAGCAGCAACAGCAAAGCAACTTAATTGAGGGTCACAGACAAATCACTGCTGAATGATAAGAAGAAAAATTTTAAACAAAAAAGATGTAAAGCTGATTATTATTTGGCCTAAGCAAGCACTTAGCATTCACAAAGAGTAACTATAGTACCTTTTCCCAATAGAAAAGACTATTGCTTCTATTATAATAATAATAAACTAAAATAAAAAGAAATAATTCAATTTTATTACCTCTGAATAAAAGTAACTCAATCAAAGAACTGCACTTTCTCTTATTTATTTAAACTAAAAGCAAAACAATTTCAAAATGGGATCATAGCACCATCTGCAGGTTTGACGTTTTAATTCAGAGATTTTATAAAATAGTGTTTCTTTTCTTTTCTTTCAAGGAAATGCATTGTAAACCAGGGGCCCTTTAACTGGCTTAATGTATGGATGCTTCCAGAAAAAATAAACATAAGAAAAAGTACTGCAATTGAATTTATCCTGAATTCTTGGTTACCATAAAACTTAGTAAATAAATACAAAAATGCAAATGTGAAATCACTGCTTAAATCTGCCTTTTCCGTACTTTGACATATTCTTCTATAATTTGCCTACATTTCTGGAAAAGTTTATTTTTGCCTTAGGCCTTCTCAATAAAGTGATGTTTGTGATAAGGGGAGCTATCATTTATTTATATGGGTAGAAAAGACTTCAAGATCCGCCTTTTACAAACGAGTAAACTTATCTCCAAAAAGTTTAAGTGATTTTTTTTCCACTCAGGTGGTTAATAATAAATATGAAATATGTAATCAGACAGAAGATAGACTATATGATTTTTGAGTCAGCATTCTTTCAATTTAGAATTAGTGATATTCTGTAATTGCTGCTATCACCATTTTGATGCTAGCAGTTCAGATATGGAAATTAATAACTCATAAAAATATTGGCATCTCCTCTCCCCATTTTTTCTCCAACAGAACCAAGAGCAGGGAAATAAAACTGGCATTGTAAACTCAAACATACTGGATGCAAAAAAATTAGATGGAAGGGATTTTCAAGCTCAGGATATTAGCAGAAATCAACATTTACCTTTTTTTTTTTTCTTTAGTGTAAAATACTAATAGAGTGTCCATATTCTTATTATGGACTAAATGCCTAAGCTTGTGCTCTTCTGCCTCTTTGTGTGATGGTTTTACCTGTCTAATTCACTCTATGTCACCTCCAGTCCTGAGAGCTAGCCAATGTCTACCGTGGTAATCCTGAGTGGGTAAGTCTAGATCAGAGGTCTGGAAACTACAGGCTGTGAGCTAAGTAGGCTGACACCTCTGTTTTTCATTTTTTGTTGTTTGTTTGTTTTTGTTTGTTTTTACATCTCTTAAGCTAAGAATGGTGTTCATATATTTTTAAATGGTTAAAAAAATTAAATGAACTTTTTATGACACATGACAATTATATGTTATTTATTTTATTTTATTATTTTATTTTAAGACGAAGTCTCATGCACTCTGTCGTCCAGGCTGGAGTGCAATGGTGCAGTCTTGGTTCACTGCAACCTCTGCCTCCTGGATTCAAGTGATTCTTGTGCCTCAGTCCTCAGAGTAGCTGGGATCACAAGTGCGCACTACCAGGCTTTGGTCTGGAACTCCTGAGCTCAAGTGATCTGCCAGCCTCAGACTCCCAAAGTGCTGGGATCACAGGTGTGAGCCACCTTGCCCGGCCAAAATTTATATGTAATTTAAATGTCAGTGTCCATAAAGTTTTATTGGAACATAAAAAAAAATTCATCATATACGTATTCTCTATAGCTGCTTTTGTGCTACCACAGCAAGGTTGAATAGTTGCAACAAACTGCACAACTCTCAAAGGTGAAAATATTTACTATTTTGTCAGTCCCCTAGATCCTCCTGTTTGGCAGATATTTAGGATGACATGTTTGCTCTAATGTTCTTAACTTGTATTAGTAAATCTTTCAATAACTTGTATTAGTAAATACGTATTTGTGTGTACATGTTTTATATACCTAATGTATAATGTATTATGTATTATATTATGTTTTGTATATATACATGTATATACAATATATTCTATACTATATATATATATTCATATATATATCTATAACATATGTAATATATACACACATTTTATATACATGTATACTTTTGCTAAAAGTCTACATTTGCATAAGATGTATATACATACTTATATTTGTATAGCATATTAAAAGTTTATATATTTAAAGCATATATATTAGAGTACATAAAAACACTTTCAATTCTTTTAACTTAGAAAATTTGAATTTATTTCCAGGATTTTGTATTCTTGTCATATCAGCGCTTTGATGAAAATTATGTTACGATAAAGGTCAATTTTTTCTTTAAAATTACCTATTCGAGTTCATTCTGGAATCTAAAAATATATCAGCAAATATAATGCAAAACAAGTAATGATCTAGATGGTATGATTAAGGACAGCTTCTCCCTTAATTCCAAAACCTCATTATCTGTCTCACTTACTGATGCTGAGAAGTTTAGAGAAAATTACTCCTTTGTCTCAGAATTTTCTTGCTTCAAATCAAATTACACGTAGAAAGAACAATGTGTATGTGCTGCAAGTCATTTGAACTTTAGTAGGGTTGTATTTATCAGATTATTTTCTGAAAATATATTTCAAAAATAAGGCTTTAGAGAAATCAGAGGAACACAAAATACTAGAATGTGAAAGTTGAAAAATAGAGCATTAAAAATTTTAAAAGCATTTGTGTCCACTGCACCATGTCATCTGTTATGTATGTGTTTCCCCAGCACATAGAATGGTCCCCCCTTATCTATAGTTTCTCTTTGCATGACTTCAGTTACCCATGGTCAACAGCAGTCTGAAAATATTAATGGAAAATTCCAGAAATAAACCATGTATTCATTTTAAATTGTGGGCCATTCCAAATAGCGTGATGAAATCTTCTGCCATCCTGCCCAGTCCAGCCCGAGCTGTGAATCATCCCTGTGTCCAGCATACCTATGCTGTCTCTGCTGCCACCCAGGTAGTCACTTAGCCAATTTGCTGACAGATGGAAAATACATGGTTTACATAGGGTTAGGTGCTATCAGCGGTTTTGAGCAGCAGGGCATCGGGGGATGACAACATACATTCCGTGTAACCAGCCTTTAACTTGATCACCTCCTCTGTTTCCTGTGTGGATCAAAGGAAAAACAACCATGTCTAATTTCTGGCTTTTAACCCTAAGAAAGCTGCAGTCTAGATGTTAGAATGAAGATTTGGCAAGAATATTTTCTGAGTGAGTTCTCATGGCCCCTCTACCACTAAATCTATTCTCCATAGGCTAGGGAAGAGCCTCTGAGATGGGGAAGCTGGTACGAGTTCATGGTAGAGTGGAAGGGGTGGATGACAGGATCCTGTGTTATTAAGTGCAGGGACTGAACAATAGAGGTTAACTTGGCTTCATTTCACATCTGATTGACATAAAACACGGCAAATCATGGAGAAACACTCTGGATAACGGTATGGGAGACAAACTGGGTGACAAAGTCTGCACACCCTGCCTGGGAAAACCCTCAATGCCATCCAGGGAACAAAGAATGGAAAGGGCCTGGCAAGGGACAGCCTTTAGACAACTTACCAAGAGCCAGTGTGGGTGTCCACACCCAGGGACCAGATGTCATTGCATGTTTCCATCGGTGACAGCTAGGCCCAGATGATCTCCAAAGTGCCCAGGGGAAGCCTCCCAGATTTCATGTTGCTCTATCCTCCCTCAGAACCTTAGATGCTACTCGGAGAAAAAAGAGGAGACAAATCCTCTTCTCAAATCTGGAAAGACAAAATTTGAAATGACAGAAAATCTGAAATGACTGAATTTTAAATCTGAAAAGCATTGCCTTTACCTAGAAATGAATAAGTTAAACTTTTTTTCTCCCCTAGACTTGAAGTCTCTCTCTGTCACCCAGGCTGGAGTGCAATGGCACAACTGTAGCACACCACAGCCTCCAACTCCTGAGCTCAAGCGATCCTCCTGCCTCAGCCTCCCACGTTACCAAGATTACAGGTGTGAGCCACTGCACCTGGCAGAGGTAAACATTTTTCAAAATGAATTTTTGTGTTCATTATACTCTGTGACCTGTGAAAATATATACTCACTTTTACTTTACAAATGGCCTTGTATTTTGTATGGTCGTGGTTTGCCTACGAGGAGCCTGCCAGGGACCCTATATTCTACTTAGTGTTAAAACCAGTTTCAAAGAGGCCCTGGGACCGAAGCTTGGTAGCTTTGAGATCTGTCCTAGCATGGAGCACAGGGGCAGGATGGAGGCCTGCCCTGACCCTGGCAGCCGTGTGTCTATCTCCCTCTCTGTGTTCTTCAGTTGTTCCAGCTGGTCTCCAGCTTTGCCATCTGGTTCCTCACTGTAGGCTTCTCCAACCCATTCTTTGGCCATGAAGCTAAGCCTGTTTCTTCCACTTTGCCTCAGTCCTAGAGGACCTCCCAGGAGCCCTGAATTTGGTTTGTTCTTTGGAGAGATCTGATGCCACAGGATCTCCCCACAGCTGCCATCTGCGCTGGACATCCTTTCTGCTCTTCTCCACCGCTTCTGTTTCCATGAAGGCTGACCTTTATGTGTAGGAGATTGATCAGAGCTGGGGGGAGAAGCTGTAGGGAAAGGAGCAGGCCTTCTGAAAGGTGGAAAGGCTCTGCATAGCTTTGGGGGAGAATAAGCTGAAGGCAGCTGTTGTCTTACCATGAGGCAGAGGCGAAGAGTGGGTACAAGGACGTACAGGGGAATTTATCTTAAATAGGCTTGTTTACTTCTGTTGCCCCGAAACTGACCTTTGATCTTCTGTGACTGCTCCCTGAAAGGGGGAACAATAATGTTAATTACCCACAGATTGTGTTGGCTCCAGCTGTTTGAGGCTGCTCTCTTCTTTGACCACTAGTGTCAGGTAGCCCCCTAGCTGCTCTTACACTGCATACTTGTGTCTGAGTACTCCTTTCATCCGATGCTTGGCCAGGGTCTACGGGACGGACCCAGCATTTATGGACTACATCGTCCACACCGTGGTTTTCTGGCTGCTGGCTGGGCTCAGCAGAAGAGAGGTACTGGTTGGAAACAAAAGGACCGAAGAGGAAAAAAAGAGAGCTCTGGGCATTTATTCCCCTAGGACATGGCTTGAAAGAGGCTACATTCCTCCCCCAAGATCCAGTTTCTGCAGGGTGGCCTCTCTCCTGCAGCCTTAGAGGGACCCTCGGCTCCCTGCTGGCTCGTTCATGGATTCCTCACCACCTCATTACTTCTACCTCTTTATGAAACTCTCCTCAGTTCACCTTTGGAAAGAGCTATGAGTCCTTTTAGACCCTTCCTGGTGTACTCACACTCTCATACCCAGCATTTAATTTTAGGATCGGAGAGCTTCAGAAGGCCTGAACGTTTTAAAATTTTTAGTATTTTTCATTTGAGTTGGGAGAATTCTTAAAATAATCAAAGTGGGAGTTTGGAGGAAGGGCACCCTAGCCCCGGGCAGGTCTGTCCAATTGGTGAACAATTGATTTTTGAAGATTGTGGCTGAAACACAAATACATTAGAAGTGCATTCAGGCCCTTGACGTTCATCAAGTCCCTCCAGGAAAAGAGGCTGGTCCATTGCTGACACAACTCCAGAGAAAAGGTCAATGTGCTGCCAGAAGCCAGACACCAAACCCTAACGGATGCTTTGTGAGGAGTTGCAGAGTAGCCCTAGGAAGGAGATTTGGGCAAACTGGGCCCCTGCCTCTCCAGGGTGGCTGGCGCCCGGCCCTCAGGAAAGAGACTCTCCCTGTCAAGGAAACAGGAGCTGCAGCTATTTGATAAGCTTTTAAAATCACCATTCTTCTTAATCATCATTCTAATATCCTGTATCTGTAGTCACCATTCTTCTTAATCATCATTCTAATATCTGTATCTGTAGTACTTCCAAGTCTGGAACACTAATGTCCTCATTTCTGACTCATAAAACCATCATTTTCAGCTAGAAAGGATTTAGGATAATTTAGTCTTGTCACTTTGTTTTGAGAAACTTTAGCGACTTCAGACTGAAAAGAGGCAAGTGACTTCCAATAAGTAGCGTAGCTGAGATCTGGACCTTTCTCCTTTCTCTTCAAATGGGTTGTGAGGCCAGCAAATTCAAAACCCACAGAATAGAGAATGAAGAGTGGGGAGGGTGGCGTGGTTGCCTTGCTACTGTGGGCCTCTGGAATTACCGGGATGCTTGAGCAGTGTGTAGTGATGATGTTAACAGGCAGTTCAATCCAGTGATTTACACTTGCTTGGGAATAGTTCCTGTCCCCAAATGACAACCAAAAGAAACATTGGTGAGATGCATCCTAACGGGAATGGCTTCCTAGGTCCACACTCCTTTCTGTGCCTGCTGTGTCTCTACGGAGTCTCAAATACCACACAAAGGCCAGGCACAGGGGCTTGTGCCTATGATCCCAACATTTTGGGAGGCTGAGGTGGGTGGATCACTTGAGGCCAGGAGTTTGAAGCCAGCCTGGTCAACATGGCATAACCCTGTCTCTACTAAAAACACAAAAATCAACTGGGTGTGGTGGTGCATACCTGTGATCCCAGCTGCATGGGAGGCTGACGCAAGAGAATCAAGCAAGAATCACTTAAACCTAAAAGGCAGAGGTTGCAGTTTAGCCAAGATCACGCCACTGCACTCCAGCCGGAGTGAGAGAGTGAGATTCTTTCTCAGGAAAAAAAAAAAAAAAAGAAGTTTGAAATACTATGCAGGGAAAGAGAGAATGTGGCTTTTTCTTTCAAAACAGTGATGAACCTAAGTATTAAACAGAAAAGGCACAGGGTGCTTCTTTCTTCTCTGCATTCACAAGGACTATTCTTGGCATTTTTCCTAATAAGGAAATGAGAAACACTTTGAGAATTATGAGAGTTTCTAGAAACAGATATCAGTGACCTCTGCCTCTGACAATCATGATTACACATATGCAATCATACATTACGTGTGATGAGGAAAATCAATGTGGGATTCCAAGTTCTTTGGATGACAAAACAGAGGATCCACTAAAGAAGGCCCAGCCTCCATTCTCCCTCTCCTGTGCAACTTCTGCAGACTCAAATAGGGTTCCCCTAGCTCCAACCTTTTTCCTTCCAAACTCTTTTCCATAATGCTGCTAAAGTGATCTTTCCCCAAAATGTCTCTCTGATCACATCATTTCCTTGTTTGAAATCTTTCTATGGTTCCCCATTGCTCTTGAAGGAAACGGGCTTGCAAGCCTGGATCACGCTACTCTCATCAATGAGCCCTCATTGCCCCTCCCTATCCAGCCACGATCTTTTCTCAGCCACTCGGAGCAACTTTCAGGTTCTCAGAACTACCGTATTCTCTCATGTCTCCGGCTTTTCACACATACCATTTCCTTCCTCAGAAACACCCACTCCAATCTCTTTTTATCCTTTGGTCTCCGCTTACAGTAGAACATTTTTTTTCCAGAAAGACTGTAACCCATTCTCCCATCAAATTTGAGTGAGGCGCTGTGCTTTTGGGCTCTCGTTTAACCCTGTATTTCCCCCAGCCTAACACTGAGCATGTTGGGTCACTACAGTGTATGGCATTTCCTCCATCACCAGACAATTTTAGCATGAAAAAGCGTGGCATTGTCACATAATAGGTGCTCAGTAACTATTTCAGATAAGCCAATGAATGAGACTGAAATTGTGCTTATTTCAACTCCATTTGGTTTGGACCTCGAGTCTTTTAAAAAAAATTATTATTTTAGTTTTTAGTTCTTTTGGTCCAATGTTCAATATATCTTTCCTATCCTTAAATAAAACTTAGTCTTAGTACAGGATGGCTATTATTCAAATCCCACAGGCTTTGTTTTTCCAGATTTCTCAGCCATGTCTATTGTTTTCTAGAGCTAAGTTTCATTCAATTATAATTGGATTTTTAGTCCTTTAGGTCATCCGAATAATGCTGGATTCTTCTATTGGGATGTATTTTTAAATGTATAAATGTTGGTCCATGTCTTGTTAAAAATAAAAAGAGTGTAACTTCACAACAGAAAAGGGAATATTTTCTTATAAAAATCGTACAATTTTTATGTCTATGATTCATTATCCCTTTAGAATGTGTTTCCGCCCTTGCTTTTATTGCATTTTATCTGTATTTTTATGATATTTTCTTCAGCACATTTAAATAATCGGTTGATTTTTGTAAAGTGTCTGTTCATATCCTTTGCCCACTTTTGAATGGGCTTGTTTGTTTTTTTCTTGTAGATGTGTTTTAGTTCTTTGTAAATTCTGGATATCAGCCCTTTGTCAGATGGGTAGACTGCAAAAATTTTTTGCCATTCTGTTGGTTGTGAAGACATACATGAGGCCAATAAACATATGAAAAAATGCTCATCATCACTGGTCTTTAGAGAAATGCAAATCAAAACTACATTGAGATACCATCTTACACCAGTTAGAATGGCGATCATTAAAAAATCTAGAGACAACAGATGCTGGAGAGGATGTGGAGAAATAGGAACACTTTTACACTGTTGGTGGGAGTGTAAAC
>PVKP010018217.1:0-44671 GCA_004027715.1 Plecturocebus donacophilus | reverse complement strand
CTTTGGATTTAAGACAGAAAACATATGATGCTGACAAACTAATAAACAACACAGCAAATAAAAGAGAAACAGGAAAATAATTGCTCAATGCGTAACATAAGTCAAAAAAGTAAGAGCAGCCCAAGAGGCTTTCAGAGATTACTACTCTGGTTTCACACTGACAAAATAAGCAGCAGAATTTGAAGAACTATTTAAATATTAACAACAAAAAAGAATTGGGTAGAATACTGGAGAGGAGATGTAATGCCAAGAGGAGGATGGTGCTTATGGAAATTAGAGTAGGATAATCAAATAAAGAATAAATGTGCTCAAGTAAATGTGCCAGAGGCATGTGGGACTGGGATTAAGGTGGCAGGAAGAATCAAATGTCTCAATAATAAAGAAAAGATATTGCTGTGGCATATTTCCCTTTTACCTTTAATGTTTAGACTCTGAATGAGTTATGAGGATATATCGGTATCCTATTGCTGTTGTAGCCACTTACCACAAACTTAGTGGCTTAAAGTGACACAAATTTATAATCTTACATTTCTGAGAGTCAAAACACCTCAAATCCAGATCTCCACAGGACTGTGTTCCTTGTGGTGGCCCTAGAAGAGAATCAGTTTCCTTGCCTTTTCCAGCTTCTCTGTACCTTCTGCAATCCTTGGCTTCTGTGTGCTAGCAAAGTAGGAATCCAAGATAGTCGCACTATTTCACCACGTTTAACTTAACATACCTGCAAAGTTCCTTCAACTGTGTTAAGTATTAATAGTATATTCACAGGTTCTGGGGATGAGAACTTACATATGTTTGGGAAAGGGCATTTTTCTGTCTACCGTAGAGACTCAGAAGGTAATAAAAAATAGACAAATATATGAATTTCATTAATTTATTTACCATTTGAGATACTCTTGTATATTTAAAAACCGTTCTTTATATGAAGAGATTCATGCGTTCTAAGATTTTCACACTCACAATCATACTCGAGTCTTAACCCTGTGAAAGAGAGAGAAGATATATCCATTTTATAGATGTTTATACATGTGTTTATAAGTTATAGTCTTATAACCAAAGTGGCAAGGTTAGTGAATACCAGATCTAAAACAAGGCCATGTCTTCTAACTACAAATCATGTGTTCTTTCTACAACTGTAAAACATTTCCTTGTGATTAAAAAAGACATTTAAAAATTGGATTCACCATAAATGTCACAGCAGAAAGAAATGAAAAGGCAATTTTGATATTAATCCATCATTATATCTTTCCTAAATACATTCTTCATATTGAATGAACATGAAAAAGTTGAACACATCTCCATTTATTTCAAATTCTGGATTTAAGACAGATGTTCAAAGTGGTCTAGGAAGCAGAGGACATAGAAACTGCTACGGTCCTAGTTCACTGCTTGTCTCTCCCCTTCAGGTTTGAAATTACACATTACAAGATAGCAAGCACAAACGCCCAGAGTGTCAAGCAGGGTTTCTAAATGAGATAAGCAGACTGGATATTAGAAAACAAGCCCAATCATAAATTGTAGCTAATATTCATCTTCCAGAATAGAGAACAAAGGAGGGCGGCAACCCTGTGGCAAACTAGATTGTGCTTAGCTGATCATGAGGGGATGGCTTTCCCTCAGCACTAGATGCAATCTTGTTGCTTTGTAGAACGTGGACACACTGTTGGCAGATAACCATCTTTTTTTTAAAAAAGGGATAAGCCAGAAATTTAAATTTTTATATTGAACACTCAAATTTTAATGGTATTTTAAATTATTTCAAGATACTAAATGGCCAGAGAAAACATACATGAAGACCAGAGTCCACAGTGTCTTGCAAATTTATAATTTCTAGCATAAGAGCATTGATTGTGCTAGACTTATCCATCCAAAAAAGTATTGAAAAAAACAATGAGAAGCCATTGAGAGGTAGCCAATGAGAGGCTGACAATAAAATACTGTCTATACTGTCCTTTCAACTTTCCAAAAAAAAAAATGACATCTTCTCCTTTAATATCCTTTTACAAATTTATTTATGGCAATATTGATAGTAATAATTATTTCAAAAGAAATCTGACAAATAGAAAACAGAGTGAGGAATAGATGCAGCAAGAAGACAAACATTTTTCTTTGATTTTTTTTTCTGAAAACTACACTCACACAAAAGTCAAAATCACCAAAAAAAAAATAAAATAAAAGCTTTTAATCTTCAAGATGTGATGGGAGAATTAGGAGCAATCAGTATTGTGGGAGGATATTCTAACACTACAATACAAGAGCTACATCATTTTTAAGAGATGACAGCAAAATGGAAGAAAAATCAAGTGAATCCTGTGTCCTGTAAGCCAAGCTAAAACGATATGTAGGATTAAGTGAGGATACTCTGTGCCAAAAGCTGATGGGCAGTCAGGGCAGATCAGGTTGGGGAAAGGTCCAGCAGCTCTGGCGCCAGTGAAAGTTTGGATGGCCTTGGCAACAGCAATTTGCTACTGTGCAGCCATAGAAGCTGGGATCCTGGTAAGAATTTACTTACTAGGCTGGAGGGAGTGACAATGGTATCAGTGAGGGAGAGTTGACCACAGATGGAGGAAGATCATTGCATTAGTCCATTCTCACGCTGCTACAAGGAACTGCTCAAGACTGGGTAATTTATAGAGGAATGAGGTTTAACTGACTCACAGTTCAGCATGGCTGGGGAGGCCTCAGAAAACTTACAGTCATGGTGGAAGAGGAAGCAAACACAGCTTTCTTCACATGGCGGTAGAAAGAAGTGCCCAGCAAAAGGGGGAAAATTCCCTTATGAAGCCATCAGATCTCCTGAGAACTCATTCACTATCATGAGAACAGCATGTAGGTAACCACCCCCATGAATCAATTACCTCCCACTGGGTCACTCTCATAACACACAGAGATTATGGGAACTACAAGATGAGATTTCTGTGGTGACACTGCCAAACCATATCAACCATTTCCTGTTGTGTAACTTTTGATGATATAGACAAAAATGAGTGAAGTGTGCAGTGGCTCTAATAGTGAAGAATCATTTTGAGTTTCTTAGTGAGGAAGGCCACACTGAGTGGTCAAAGGCTTGGATGTTCATGGAGTTGGGGGTACTCACTATCAGCCAGAATTTTCAGTGGTAGAAGTTGTGTCAGCCAAGAAGAGCTTCAAGTATGATCCGGAATTTTTATAATAGTGCCCATTCCTCCTATTTTGATATAATTTAAATAACTTTCATAGAAAATCAACATAATCCCATCATCAAGAGATAATCATGGCTACTTACAGAATATATATATATATATATATATATATATAATATATATATTATATGCATACATACTGTAAATCTTATTTGTAATGTTTTATTTAAAATGTGTAATATATATGTAGTTTTATTTATATAAAACATCTATAAGTATATATGACTAAAACTTTCATATATATTTTTCATATATATGATATATTACATATCCTATCATATATTATATATAATATATATAAATAAAACTTTCATTCTGAGATCTGCTGAAATCTTACATGATTTCTTTTTAGTTTACATCTATTGTTTTACTCTTTCAGCTGTAAATTTACAGATTTGAGGAATGCATTATGTCATGTAACCACCATTGTAGTATCATGTAGAATATTTTCACTGCTCTAAAAAATCCACTATGCTTCAGTCATTCAGTAACTTCAACTTGCACTCCTGGCAACCACTGTTTATTATCTCTGTAGTTTTGTGTTGTCTTGAATGCCATACAAATGGAACAGCACAGTATATAACCTTTGCAGACTGGCTTCTTTCACTTAGCAATATATATTTTGAGATTCATCCATGTCTTTGTGTAGTTGTTAGGTTATTACTTCCACTCTTCATTGTTGAATACTATCCCATTGTATGAATATACTATGGTTTGTTTATTGATTTGCCTATTGAAAGACATCTTGGTTACTTTCCATTTTTGTCATTATGAATAAAGTTACTATAAACATTTGCATGAAGGCATAAACATTTTGGGCAAACATAACCTTTCAAATCAGTTGGGTTGATACTAAGGAGTATAACTGTTAAATCATACAGTGAGACTATGTTTAATTATGTAAGAAACTGCCAGACTGCCTTCCAGTGTGACTGTACTATTTTGCATTCCCACCAGTAATGAATGAGAGTTCCTGTTGCACTGCACATTCACCAGCAGTCACTATCGTCAGTATTTTGGATTTAATACGCATGTCGTGGCATATCGTAGTTGTGATTTGAATTTCCTAATGACATATGATGTTGAACATACTTTCATGTGCTTGTTTGCCATATGTATATCTTCTTTGGTGAGATCCTTTGTTTCTTTATCTTTTACTCACTTTAATTTTTTTTTAATGGTGGAGTTTTAAGAGCTTTTTGCATATTTGGGATACAAGCCCTTTACCATATATGTTTGTGGCGTATACTTTCTCCCAGTTTATGCCTTGTTCTTAAATTCTTTTTACTGGGTGTTTCACAAAGCAGGGTTTTTAATTTCAATAAAGTTCAACTTAACAATTTTTCACTGTCATGGAACAATTTTGTTTGTTTTTAACCTATTGTTTCCACCTAACAATATGTTTTAGTATATTTCTTGCTAATAAATATATCTTTTTAGTATCAAAAAGAAAAAAATACTCAGATAGAGAGAAAAACAAGGGAGAAATGTTTTCTACGTTTATTAACCATAAAAGTACAAAAAACATTTTTTATTTTATGAGTGAATAAATGTATTAAAATTCAATCTATATTATATTCTCTATATATTTTTGATTGTCTCTATTTAATTTAATTTTTGTTCTGCTATCAGTGTTGCAATGTCAAGGTGAATGCTGAAAACTAATCAGAATGTCAACATGTCTTTGGTTATTCTATTTAAAGTATAGCCTAGTTCTTTGTAATATAAAATAAAAACCTTTAAAACCTAAGAATGGACTCCAGAGACAAAATGTATGGTGTGGAAGTGAATTTGAATCACAAAATCCCTGAATTTAAGAATAAAATTTAAAAGCAAGTTCAAGACTCTGGGCTGTTTTAGTCCTTTGGATTACCCTTGATTGATAATAATCAAGATATGGAGGTTTATTACTAATAAAAAACTTGTATTTAGTATTCTATTCTAGAATTTGTACACAAACTTCCTTTCATTTGCAGTAATGTTAATCAAGTAAATTAGTACGTAATATGCACCCAACAAAAAAGATAACTTGCCTTATGCCATTATCTCTTTAATCTTCTCAGTTTCCCTTCAAAGGAACTATTATTAACCTGATTTTACAAATGAGAAGACTAATGCTCTGGGAAGTTAAGTAATCCAACATCACACAGCTAATAGGTGATAGAGCTGGGTTTTTAACCAAGGACTGATTTATTCAAGAGCTTGAGCTTTCTCAGCTACGCATACACAAATAATTACCATGCAAACCAAGTGTGTCACATATTTGACATAAACACTTCTCATTTGGGTGGGAGATAAGGCAGAATAGACACAAATATAGTGCCTGGTATGTGATGAAAAATAACCTTATATGATATGATAATGAGTGTAATGAGAAATCAGAAAGAACTGAAATAAATTGGTGAGACAGAACTAGTAAGCTGATCAACAAGCCAACTTCCCTTCCCTTCTGGACAGCTGGACTTCCTTTTTCAGCATAGTTTCTAGTTTTCCTGGTCATTACTATATATTATTTCCAGGCCTGGCCCATAAGAATCACCTATATAATCTTTCTTTCTTTGTGCTTCCATCACCCTGTATCCTTGAATGATTGAGTACAGTAACAACTACTTACCCTCAATTAGATTGTATGAGTTCAAGAAATAAATTTCCACTATATTGAACAAATGCTATTTCAAAGTTTGCCTGTCACAATCAGCTAGTATTATCTTGAGTAACACATGAGAAGTATTTGGTACCACAAGTGGGGTACTACAAAACAAAAACAAAAATAGGTAGCACTGCTTAGAAAATGGGTAGCAGGCTGCAAGCAAATTAATCTTATGAGTTGGAAAAATACAGAATAATAATACCATGCATAGGCAAAAAAATTTGAAAAATGGTCTGCAATGAGATTTAGGTGTCCACTAAGCATTTAGAATTAGGAGAAAAAGTTGAAAAACACAATCATAGTGCTGTTCATTACTTGTTAATAGCTAGAGTTAAGAAGGTATTTCTAAAAAGAAAGAAGAGGTCTGTTAAGAATTGGTCAGTTTATAAACAGTAATGAAAGATAATAGTGAAAGTCCCAAAAAATGGGAGGTTAAAGTGTTAAAAAAATCATACTGGTTCTAATCTTCACATATCATGGACTACAATTTAAAAACAGAATGAGCAACTTGGTCCACTAAGTTGTTTTAAATGTGTGTTTTCCCTGCTCATTTATGTTGAACTCAAGGAACCCACTGGGTTGAAAGCTGAGGGTAGAAGAGTAAGGATAAAAACATATAAATAAGGCTTGAGAATTAAGTCTAAGAAGAAAACTTCAAGTGTGAATACTAACACAACTGTCTGAAAACACCAGCACAAAAGCCTATCACATCTTTGATAAGTTGTATCATCAAAGAAGTCAGAAGCTCACTCTTCTGAAACAACTACAACAACAACAAAACCTTGACTCTTCAGATTTTAAACAACCTTAAAGCTCCCAATCCTGCACCAGCAAGAAGCAGGCTGCAAAAACAGGACAGACATAGGCAGCATCACCAGCTTCAAATGGGATCATAGAGAATAATTTACAAGGAAGAATCTCCTGCAGGTGGAAGCAGGGCCATAGAGAAATATGCACAAGAGAGTTCCTCCCAGAAAGTAGAATCAGGGCCTCATTAAGGAACTTCCCCTCACCCAGGATCAGGAATCTCACAAGTCCCACAATAAAGTTTTCTTGATTGCTATGTACCAGTATCTCCTCAGTATATCCCATTATTCACATTTCTTAAAAGATAGTTTTCAATTGCTACTTTATATGCCTTTGTTCATTGAGTATTCATGTCAGATAATCTGTTTTTTGGTTTATAGTTAATGAGGAGGCACATTAGATTCTGGTAGAGAATAATATGTACATCTTGATTTTGAGCCAGATGCAGTGTCTAGTTGGGAACTGGTTTGTTTCTGACCATAGAGGGCTTGAGTGAAATTAAAAAGGACAGCAGAAACTGAGGAAGTGTTCACTGAAAGTGTTTCTCTTTCTTCCTGGGAACATAGCTAGTCTGCCACCCCCCAATTCTTTTGCTGTTGATGTGGCCATGTCTATGAGTTCTGGCCAATAAATTGTCAGTGTAAATGACACATACCATACCTAAATGATCCTTCTTGCTCTTGCGTGCCACTTTTCATCACGATGTTGATTCCCAGAACAAGTTTGAAAATTATATGTTGAAGATAAAAGTGCCTACAGGACTGTGTGGAGCAAACCCCTTTGTCCTTCCTCCTCACATTAATGGAACAAGAATGAGTTAAAACAAAAATCCTATTGTGTTACACCATTGATATATTGTACTTTATGTGTTGCAAGATAGCTACACTAATGAATACTTTAGAAAATACTTTTTGAAAAAAAGAAGGTGGTGAAATGAGCCATGAAATTTACTTGCAATGAAGAAAGATATCCACTTTAGCGGGAAACACATGAACAAAAGTCTGAGACTCCATTGAGCTTTGAAAGACTATATGGAGGTTGAGGCAAGTTAGCCACTTGAACTTTATAATTACTGTTACTCTAATAATTAATAATAATGATTATCTACAAAGCTAATGTATACTGAACATTAATCTTCCAGATACTGAACTAAGCACTTCATACATATTATCTCATTTAAATTCCAAAGTACCTCTAAGAACTAGATATTATTATTATCTTTATTTTTACAATTGAGGAAACTGAGACATGAAGATATTAGGAATCTGCATTTAGATATTAGATCTCACATTTTATAAGAGGTAGACCTAGTATTTTAACTCAGGTTGATCTGTCTGCAGAACCTACATTCTCAATTCATCTATTTTCTAGAAACCAAAACACTTTAAAACTTCTCTGCCAATACTCATTTGATATAAATAAAAATGTTCATGGAATAGTTGAGATTTTGAGGTTGAGTATTCCAAGTGGTCTAAATCATGCTTCTGTTAAACGTATTTTTGGTTTATCATCAAAACCAGATTCACCTTATTGTAGGCCTATCACGTGTTTATTGTCTAGAAAAACCCCAAAAATATACAGCTCACCGGTGTTTGTGTCAATTTAGACTAAGCACTCTACTTAAGTACATATAGACATAATACATTAATAACCCAATAGTTAATTTTCATTAATTTTTCATTAAAAGTCAAGCACAAAACTATACTGTCATTTATTTTAGTTATTTTATTTCCTTCTTTTGACTAATCTGAAATTGTACCTAATTCAATTACTCTGTTACTGTCTAGAAAATTGTGATGCTCTTGCCTCCAAAAGCTAAAGCCCAACAAAGAGGATATATGGTCCAGTGCCAATATCAGCTGTTGGAAATTTATCTTCTAGCTCAAATGGAAATATTTCTTCTAGATTTCAAAGATTCCTATTCACTTCCCAGAAATAAAATATTTTAAGGCTAAAAAGACATTAATTAGTTACATTAAAGTACCTGATTCAATGTACTGTTAAGAGATTTCCAAGTTGCTACAACGACTTGAGATTTTCTATAACATCTAATGGATGGTCCTGTTATAACATATTTGGTAAACTTAACTGTAGGATGTAAATTGGGGGTGCTGTTGGCTTAGCACTAAATTTATTCAAGATAATTACACAAAAGGCTTAAAAAATCACAGGGTAGTGGCTCTCTTGAGAGCTGATCAAGCAGGCTGGAAGAGATAAATACAAGCAAAGTAAAATACATTGTCATCTTTCTTATATAAAATAACATTAATTCTAATATAGCATATTTCTAGCACCTAAAGCCTAATAGAGATGTTAAAAATGTATCATGCTGGGAATCTAACTTATCTTACCCTCTGCAGCTATGTTTTGCAATGTCCTTATTATAAATATTTATAATTAATGTCTCAATCGAACAGCGCTTGATAATAATCAGAATTGCTTTTCTAAGAATGAAGTACTCAAGTCAAGTACTATTTAGGTTTAACTGGTGAGTGTAATTTTAAAAAAATGAATATGGTATATACAAGTTAAAAAAGTTTCAACCAAATCATTGAATAATACAAAAATAGAAGTCATTTTTACCAAATTTTTAAAAATTAAAGAAAATAATGGTTTTTGTATTTGGATACTCACATAAAACTGTTAAGAATTCACAGCTCTTGGAATATAAGAATAATATATAAAGGAATAGTATTGTAAGTAATTTCAGAAAGGATTGCAGACCTTGGACATAAAGATGTGGACTGTAAGATTTTTAATGTTATAGTTCACATAATCTGGACCTTTAAAAAATTTTGAAGTGTTAAACTGTATTTCACTTTAAATGAATATTAATAAGGAAATTAAATTTTTCTACCACCTAAAAATATATACACTTTTTCTTTCTAATAACTGCTAAAAGTTCTTTCTGTTAGCAGATAAAGGCAATTAGGCATGTTTGAGTCTATATACAACACAACTGGTCCATTATATGATATTAAGCTCATAAACATATACTGTCAACTTTCTGGTTTATTTTAAAGGGTCAAAAATTCTTGACATAGCAAGTGTATAAAATATTTTTTTTTTAGCATTTTACTTTAAGGACTTCAACAGGGAGATGTTCAAGTCTGTTATATTTTTCCTTGTGAATGTGAAAGTGTTCTATGCTGCTCACTGGGTCTCTGTGTAGCCAGCAGGCAATAAAACAGAAGCAACAATGGACTTGCATGCTTCACTTATCAACTAAACAACATAGTCTACCTCCCCCTAGCATCACCAGGTCAACAGCCAGTACTAACGGACTACAGCAGAGGTATTGAAATATTCTTGGCGACTTGATATTACAGACATTTAGAGAAGTGGATTTAAAATATCAATCCTGCTATAAAATATGATCCACTGTTAAACAGACAGCAAAGGTTACTGAATATAAAATATGCTTGCAGCCAACCTCCATAATAAGACCAACAACAAAGAAAGAAATTGCTAAGGGAAAACACTATAGGTTTATCTTCCATATGGTACAAAGACTAAGGCAGACTTTCAGAGCAGATAATATTTTTTTAAGAAAAAAAGCTTGGCAAACTTACTTTCTAGAAAGTAATTATCAAGCTGCATGGTAGCATAAAGCCCTATTGATCCAAATATCTCTTTCTGTATGGACTTCACAGACTTGCATGACTTGGCATCAGTAAAAACTAATGATGATTCATGCTATTAGCTTCAGTAGCCCCAGTCCCTAGGAACTCAGCTTTGACCTTTGATTAGCACTTTTCTCCCAAGGCAAGTAGGATTTTTCTCTAGGCTCACTTCCTAATCACCCTTAAACACCTGGAGAATTTGTTAAAAGCCAGATTGAGTGAGGGTCTGGGATGCTAAAGGAAAGTGAAGATTCAGTCTAAGGGAAGAATGTACTTGCCTGTGTAATCTGGACAGCAATCTTGGGATACCATGGAAAATTAAATTACCGTTAGAATTTAATTTATGTAAAGTTAAAATAGTCATAATTGCAAAAATTCATGTTAAATATTGTGGTTTGGTTTCAACGTTTAGCATCATTTCTCCCTGCTCTTCCCCACAAAACCCCATGTAACATTTATACATTTGTTTTTCCTTGATCAAACATTTATTGAGCTCCTATCACTATGCTAGACACTTAAATAGCATTGTTATGGTAATACAGAAGTCATTAATTTTTTAAAATTATTTTTTTAGTCTCCTATGCTTTAAGTGACTTCAGAACCAAGTATTGACTAATGAAGCCATAGAGAATGCTGCAGAAACAACTTGAAAATTCTGCTCCTTTTCTCCTTCCTTCCATATGTCTTCTCGCCTCCCACTTCTTCCTCACACCCTCTGCCCTGACACAAACACACACACAAGCACATGCCTTCTTTCTACTTTTCCATGTCATGCTGCAGCAATGTAATATGCAGCTGCTCTTAAATGATCACAGCTTAAAGAAAAAAAATAAATTCATTATTAATAGAGGTTGGATTCCCTTCCTCAAGCAAATAACTGAATTCTAAGTTATAAAAACTGAAAATGGAATCTAATGAGGTAAAGAAGTATCTTTTCTGCAATTTTGGTAATGGCTTGATTTCTGTTACATTATAAACAAACACTCATATGAAGGATTGCATATGTTCAAACTTGATTTTGTTTTAAAAATAACAGTAATAAAGACTGTCAATAATTTAACTTTATGAAACGACGTTAATTCAAGTTTTTATACAGCCTTCTGCATAAATCATGACTCTACTTTCATTTTAAAATATTGAATGTAAGGAAACTCTTTCTAATGTAAGTAACCCACTTGAATTATTCTTTCCCCATTCTGCATGAATCAAATGGTTGTCATCCTAATCACCCTACCACAATTATTTTTAAAGGAAACCAAAGATCTTCTCACCCAGTCTCATCATCTCTTGTCAATACTTAGAGTCAAGAGTTGATTTTCATAGCAAATTTTGTGCCTCCTTCCAAAATAAATACTATCCTTACTTTTTCCTAATTATAAATGAGCTCCTAGTCTTGTTGCCCTGCTATACTCTGTCCTTTGAAATATTTTACATTATCTTAGTTTCAATGATTTCCTCTTTATCGATAACTCTCCAATCTCAGTAGAAAAGAGTATGCTGTGGTGCTAAGAGTACAGGGCTAGAAATTTGAACACTTGCCTGTTTGGAGTCCTGTTTCCTATAAAATTCTGAAGAATGACTTTTGTCTTTTATATTTGTGTGTGTTTGTGGTGTGTGTGTGTACACACAGGTCCTAGTTTAAGGTATATTTTTACAAGTGCTAGTTATGATTATCTCAGTAAAATCTAATCCATTCTGTTTTCATTCTTCTTGCTTTGATTTTGTTTCAATCTTTCAATGCAAAGAAAACCTAATGTAGCAATTTTTTAATGTGAGCACAAATAATATTCATTTTACAGATGTTTTATAGTTTTAAATATGATAATGGAGGTGTTCTGTGTTTGAAATTATCTAATGAGTTATATTATTTAGAGAAATAGGCTTTATTTCAGGTGTAATTTACATCCAATAATAAAACATAAAAGTCTGTACTTCATTTATATTAAGATGCCAACCTTTAAACTTGCATTTTTAAATCATATTGGAAGTGGCATATTGAAGGAACTGAACGAAAAACATTCTAGCTGGGCAACATCAACAAATAAAGTATACTTGATAGTAAATTTATCCTAAAATTGGTAAAGAACCTCTTTGAAACTTAATACATTCATCTTTAGAAATAGATATTATATATCCATAATGAAGAGGGTTATTGTAAGAATTAGAATTCACATTTGAGAGAGGGTAGTATTTATCATTAGATTGCAGTTCTTTACCTTTTTAGAAGGACTTTTCTTCAAGAGTCCATTGTGGCTTGCAGTTTCAATTATAAGTTAATCCTCATCTCTAAGTAAGGCAGCTATAGGTTTTATTTTGTTTTCAATCTCTATTTTACAGATAAGAAATACTGGGAAAGTTTAAGGGACTGACCTGTGATTACTCACACAGACATAACCAGAGCTGGAACTAGACTGATTTTTCTTATTTCTTATTTGGTTTTCTGCCTGCTAGATGTAACTTTTGTCATAATGGATCCCAAGGAAGTATTTAGTTCCTATTTCTAATAAATATAGACTTTCTACATCAATTAATATGAAGTTATTTTACATAATTTCAGGATTAGGTCAATCATTATCGACCATTATTGCTGGTAGTGACAAAGCCAATTGCTTTCTCTATTAACAAGTGGAATGAATTCTCTTATTGCACAGGGAGAAAAACAGATATATCTGTAGGTCAAAAAAGTTATTAAATTAGCTTATTAGTCATATAATTAAATAACACAGGACTATCTGCCCAACACATCCCATGAAATTCATAATAATGCATGAACTATTATCAACATACAACATTTTCAGATACTTTAAAAATTTTGTCTTGGGTTTTCATCTTTACTGACTATTTCATGGTTTTCACTGTCAGTAGGTTGTTAATTATGAAGTTTTTTCTTTTTTTTTTTCTCAGAGCTGCTTATACAGCAATACTGATATGATAGCAATAGTGACATGAGATATTAGTGTTATATCTGTATGCAGACTGTGGATTTTATTTAGCTGTTTTTGCTTCTGTAACATAATACATAGAACCCATGTATTTTTAAGGACAACTGCTGCAAAATACTGAATAACATGGAAAGAGATTATAAAATACTGAAAAACAGCATAATTGGCAGGGTATGAGAGATTAAAAAAATATATAACAATATTTGTGCATGCACATTTCTGCAAGTTTCTACATAGCTTACAACATTCTGAACTCAAGATTAGCTTTTAATGGAAAATCATTCAAAACTTACCTGGTATCAGGCATATTTCTAAATTGTCATTGCCTTTTAATTTTCTGATTTTGAAATTTAAATTTTAAGGTTTCTACATTTTACAAATACCAGCTCTTCCCGATGAATAAAATATATTTTTTAACAAATATATTTATCTTTCTCTCCCAGATTTCAACTTCACTCTTTCATTCCTTTATTATTCATTTCTCCCTTTTATTACCTCATTTAGTCAATGAAGGTGCTGATTTTATTCCATTACACAATAATAAAGAATTACATGTATAATTTCTAAAAACAAAACAACAAAAAACCCTCTCTAGATTAAAAATCTAGTGTGATGTGGTCCATATCTCTGCTTTTAGCCTTAAAAAAAAATGAACTTACCTATTTGCACAGCCAGTTCTTTTAAGAAGAGATAATCCAGCTCCCAAACTACATTGGTCAAATGACTAAAGGGGAGGAAGGCATAAGAGAACTGGAAAGAACAGTGATGATATGCATACACTGTCTATAGTACTAATAGATGGCAACACACAAGTCTATTTTACAATCAAATTTTCCTTAGAGTGCTGATAAAATTTAGATTTTGTTTTGGTAATCACAGGATATATGGAGTTTTTAAAAAGGAAGGTAAGTGAAGAAAAGGGTGATTATTACAAACAAAAAGGATCACTTAAAAATACAATTAGCAAGAAGAGCTGCAGCATCATAGCTAAGATAGATTGATTCCAGCAATTTGTCAACTATCTAGCTGATATACACACGATTTTTGACCCTCACAACAACCTTGTGAGGTAGGTATGACTATTTCCATCAGAGAGAGTCACTTTGGGAAGGTCCCATACTTATGAAAACCCTCATGTATAACTTTATGGTTTTTTTTTTTTACTAGAATATTGTATATAAACTTACTAGTAGAACTCTGAGCCATTCAGACATATTCGCACTAAAGAAACTTAAAATATTCCATAAGGATTGATAATTACAATTTAGGGGAGAGTGGTGCAGAGAAATATTTTGTTGCTTCTGTTTTCCTTTTCTTGGTAAATAACAGCACTTGCTAGTGTTTGAGTCAAACACACACAGTAAAACAAACAAAACACTATTAGGACATTCAGACTTGATTATCCAAAAAGAAAGCAAACCAATTAGGTTGGCTGCTTACATTATCTTTCCCCATTCTCAAGGTTTCTCGCTTGTTTCGTTTGGGGTGGGGAGGTGAAGGGCGTTTACTGGACGGAAGACAGGGAAGGTCCAGTCTACCTACAACTTCGACATTTCTCCGTGTGTTTCTTTGCCAGCTAGGGACACTTCGGGGCTGATTACTATGAGGGGTGGTTCGGCGCCTAAGTACTACTCTTTTCAGCTGCCAAAGGGAGAAGGACGGGGGCGCTGTCTGGTGACTGTTCGCGTGATTCCTCCAAGGCGGCGGCCACCTCCTGGGATTCGCTCTCCAGCCGCGCGGTTCATACTCGGGTCCCGCGACCCCTCCCCGCCCCTTTACCCCACCCCAGCGATGCCAAGACGCTGAACCGCAGGGACGAGGCTCTGGGGAAAGAGTCACCCCGGGGCGCCCTTTCCTGCCAAGCCGCGGGCTCCTGGCGGTCAGAAAGCGCCCCAGGCCCACCCCTGCGGGCCCGGCTCTCTCTCCTCACCTAAGGCTCCCGGGCCACGAGTCCTCCACCCGGCGCCCCTCCCGCGCCCCCCCATCCCAAACCCCAGCAGCATCGCTGCCTCTCCCGGAAACAAGCCCGCTGAGCAGGGGCGGAGGAAAACCTTGGGCCTTCCGCTCTGATTGGTCTCCCCCCGCCGCGCGGGGCGAGGCAGCGATTGGCTGCCGGGCGTTGTCAGTCGCCGAGGCCGGAGCCATCGCCGGGGAAGCGCCGCCGGGCTCGGGTGCTCCGGCTGCCGCCGCGGCTGCTCGGCTAGTGCAGCTGGGAGAGCTCGCGCGGGCGCAGCCGCCGCCTCCGCTGCTGCCCACCCCGCCGCGCCGCTGGCGCTGCCGGTTTTGCAGGCGGCCGCCAGGGAGGGGCGGCCAAGAGAGCGGAGCACGAGGAGGCGGGGGCGGCAGAGAAGTGATGCTGGCACCGGGCATCGGGGCAGCGGCAGCGGCGCAGCAGCATCTTCGGGACCCTGGCTGCAGCATCCCTGTGGCCCGCGCGCCAGCCCAACGGCCGGAGACCAAGCGCTCCGCGGGTAAGGTACTGTCCGGCAGCGCCCGCGAGACACCCGGGATGGTTGGCGTGGTCTTTGGGGGTTACTAGGCGCGTGGTGGCCGGGGCACCCCGACAAAGGTGTTGGGACCCGGACCGCGAGTCACGACGCTGGGCTGGGCTGGGCTGCTGCCCGCGCCCGTGCGGCTCCAGCTGGTGCGTTCTCCCTTCCGCGCTGACAGACTTTGACAGCGCGGGGATGGCATTGTGTGAGTGTGGATGTGGATGTGTGTGCGCGCGCGCGGCTTGGGGCACTTTGCAGCTAGAGCAGTGGGTCCCCTCTGCATGGCCCGACGTCCTTCCAGGACCCAGGCTGGGCTGGAGTGAGGAGGATGCTGTTGGCTCGGCGGGAGGGAGAACGCACGGAGCGCACGGGAAAGTCCACCGTGGCTCGTAAAGAGCCGAGCAAATTGAACTTTATTGCGTTGATGAAAAGGAGCTGTGGACCTGGCGCGCCAGGGGAGAGGCTCGTTCACCGAGGCTCCCCAAAGTCCCACTTTGCTCTGGGGACTTCGGAGCGGAAGGGAGGAGAGGGGAAAGTAACTGTTGGTCTGCATCGCTGAAGAAAAGGAGGAAAGAGAAGTTGGGGGTGGAGGGTGGAGGTTACTCTTGGGGAAGTGGCGACTTTTAGGTGTCTGAAGCCCCGCGTGGGAGGCTTGGTACACTCTTCTGGAGCGCAGACTTGAGGATGGAAAGAGTCCCATTCTGAGGTCCTGTCAGCGGCTCCTCCTGCCTGGTGGCGGCGTAGGGCGCAGCGGCACAGCTCGGTGGAGGCGGAGCGGGGCTTGGACGTCCGAGCTAGGCGTTCGGGTGGGGCCCCTGCCTCCCCAGGCCGCCTTGGCCCGCGTGACCTCCCAGGTGGAGACCCGGCCTGGCGCCGAGAAAGTTCAGGCCCGCTGGTGTCTGGGCAATCAAACATAGGGCACGGTAACCAGGTTAGGGTACCCAGCTGCCTTCAGAGCCTTTTCGTTTCCTATTATCTTATTTGATAAAGCTGTTGAGAGTTCCACCTGTGCTGCAAAGCCTTGCGCAGAAGGCGAGTTCTGTGAGCCGCTGCAAATGGATGGTGCTTCTAGGCTAAATTCGAATCTCCGTAGCTCAGTGCAGTGGCTTCTCCATCCCTCTTCAGGACGCACAAACTTACTCTTGGCGATTGTTTTCTTTGTGGCGTCTTGTCTCGGTGGGAGTATCTGCTTAGGAAAGTTCTTGAATACCTCAGTACTAAGGAGCTCTCCCCACTCTGTCTCAGATGGGGAGAGGCTCCGGTCCTTGACTGGCGGTGGGGTTGCAGCGGGAAATGGAGGTGGAACATCAGCTCCCTGCCTGCCAGCTTTGGTAAAGCAAAAACTGGCTCCATACAGGGAGGCGGATCTTGAACTGGGGACAGCATTTTTCTTGTTATGTAGCTCCGTGATCTCTTTCACTAGAGGAATCTTTTGTCCCAAACAAAACGAATCACAACACAACAAAAATACCCAAAACAAAACAGCAGAAACCACTGATTGGGCTCATTTCTGATTTGGTAAAACAGAGAAAATGAAAGTAAGGCACCTAATAAAAAATACTGTAGAAAATCAGGAGGGAGCTGTCCAAAAATGTCAGGCATTTTTCGATAGTTATTTTTCATTGTAGAGATTCTATTTTCTCCCAATTTAGTAACTAAGTTATTTTAAAGCAGATTAATAACTTATGATAAAGTAGTAGTGATATTAGTTTTGTGTCCAAGGATGTTCTCATGTTTTTCATCACTTAATTGTTGTGCTGTAAATGGATCTTTTAAATGATTTTAATCACACATACTGCATTTGGACTACTAAAAAAATGGTGCTATTTTCTTTTTAGCATTCATCATGTCTGGCTTAAAAGTGTGGCTTTCTGATATGATTAAAGAAAGTATGTAGTTTGTGGTTGCTGTTTCTCTACAAAATTTACTTACTTCCAGGTGATTATTTTAATATTGCAATGTTGTAGTTATTGAAACCTTCGGGACTTTGATAAGGTTATTAAACAGGCTAAACAGTTTATTTTAGTTTTGTGTTTCATTTATGCAATACTACGGGCTGGTAAAACTTTCTGTTTTTCTCATTGGTTGATATGAGGGAATTAGGATTAAAGTGTGTGATACTTATAAATTAACAATTTTAAAATAAACTTTAAGCTATCAGTAACAGCCAATACTAAAAATGGAACTTCTAAGGAAAATTTTAAGAACTTGGCTAAGAAAGTGCTTTTTCGCCTTGGTACAAAGTAACATTTTATCAATCCACTACATTATGTATTGGAGTAAGCCACAAGTCTTAAAATGGAATTGAGAGCCCTTGTGCTCATTTTAGCATTGTCTGTGCACGTGTGTGTGTGTAGCTTTTATTTGGAGAAAATCTTTTTTCAGATAATTTTTAAGATGAGTAGGACAAATATAATCAAGAGCAGAGAAATATGTCAGTGGGCATAAATATTAGGATAAAGCCATAGGAAATACATTTAAGCATAAGCATAAATGATGCAGAGTGTCAGGGTTGGAGGTGGGCACAGGCTTATGGGAGCTAATAAGTAGTGTCAGCCACTTAGTTTATACAAGCAGTTCAAATTCTACCACTTCTGCAAATGCACTTCAGCTTTAAATTGTTTTGCTTCAGGACAGCCCATGAGCTTAGACTGCCATATATTCTAGAAGAATTTTAGTAATGCAAGTAATGTCAGCTTGTCAAGACTAGGCCACTAAATTCATTTTTTGACTTGTACAAGATCTTAATTTTAATACTCATCAGATAACTTTTCTAAAAATATCACACCAATATGAATAGCAATGCCAATAGATATGATTATTTAATGAAATACAACTTATTTGTCAAATAGTCACAATTAGTGTTTTATATGAATAGGTAAGAAAGTGAGGTTTATAACAATTTGTTTTTATGAATAGTGAAATCATTCTTTTTCTAAATCTAAAAAATTTTAGGGGAATTAATAACTTCATCCAGTTAGTAAATCAGAAGTTAATTCTCATTTTTTCTCTGTCTCTGTCTGGCTGTCTCTTTCTTTCTCTCTCTCTCTCTCACCACACAAAATACGTGCATACTAGAAAGGTTCTCAGAATTTCACCGTGCTGCATTTGAAACAAATTCACCAATTCATTCTGAATGATGAATGTGCTTCATAAAGGAATATTCTCATTTTCTTTAGTAATCTGTTATGATACTGGTTTATTCAAGTAACATTTAACAAATTGTACTATGTTCCTACTATTTGTAAAATACTGTTCTGTTTTCTGGGACTATGTGAATGAATACATACAATAGTATATGAACTCAATGAATACTTGTTTGAATAAATCACACAAAAATCCCTACCCTTTTGCAGTTTATATTTTATTGGTGTGCAATAGATCATAAAAATATGGTGATAACTTATATCTTTATCTCCTGCCCACCTATTTATTCTAAGTCCTCTATCCCATGGGCCAGTCTCTTTCCATCTCATTTTATACACCCCACTCATATAGACCTTCACAAATTAATGTAAGAACCGAAAAATAATACACATTGTTCCTGAAGCTATGTATGAGAACAATAACATTGCATAAGATGTGAGGATTGAAGGCAAAAAAGTGAGATCTAAAGATGATTATTCAGCAATAACATAAGATATGACTTTTAAATATCTTTAAAATCAAGTTATATTTTTCGGAGGAACTAGAGGACAACATAATCCGTTAGCATAATGGTTCCAAATTAACAACATTTAAAACAAAATAACAGTATTTATGACTGTCCAAAGTCAAATCTACAGAATTTATTCAAAGGGGATGAGTGAATTTTAGTAGTAAGGAAAGATTCAAAAGCATATTTGTAATGAGAATTCTTCTTTCTCTTCCACATTGAACGTATCACATTTATGTACCTCTGTAAAAACTGATTTAAAAAAAAAAAAACCCACTAGGGTTTGAGGTCAAAATTTCCTTACGGTTTATGCATCAAAAAAATAAAATGACTCATGATCTGATCTTCTAGTAAAAAATGCTGAAAGAACAATTTTCAAGTAAGCTTGTCTTTAATTAAAAATAGATTTGGTGATGCAGTCAGTCCAATTACAGATCGAACTCTGCAAAATTTTACATAGATCCTGGGTTCTATTGTTTTATGCACAAAAATGTACAATTATGATTCTGGTTTTGCTTTCTGTGCTTCTGATTTATTACTTTCTTTAGGGTGTTTAGCTTACATCTCAGAATTATTACTTACCCTCATAGGAAGAATGGAACCTAGCTTGACTTTCAAAAACTGGTTTGCAAACATTATTTTCATATTAGAAGCTGAAATTGCACTCCGAAGAAGCTATAGCACATAATGAATTAATGCCAATTTATTCACAGTTTCTATGATTACAGGACAATAGTGCAGGGTACATCATTCATGAAAAGTCTTTAGGCTGGGTGTGGTGGCTTACTCCTGTAATTCCAGCTCTTTGGGAGGCCGAGGTGGGCGGATCACCAAGTCAGGAGTTCAAGACCAGCCTGGCCAATATGGTGAAACCCCGTCTCTACTAAAATACAAAAATTAGCTCTGCATGGTGGTAGGCACCTGTAGTCCCAGCTACTTGGGAGGCTGAGACAGGAGAATTGCCTGAACCTGGGAGGCAGAGATTGCAGTGAGCCAAGATCACGCCACTGCCCTCCAGCCTGGGTGACACAAAGAGACTCTGTCTCAAAAACAACAACAACAACAAAAAAGTCTTCCAGATTGCAGCTACCCACCCTGGTTTTAGAAGATGGAGGAAGACTTTCTGATATTTTCTCAATATTTTATTTCTCCAGATTCAAGAATACATTCACCACTTATTTATCTTTTTTGCCTTAGTTTTTCTTTCTGCTAAAATGCAAAACTTTTGGAAAACAATGTTTTAAAACCACGAGTAAACCAACAGATGGTTACCATATCTAGTACACTCCAGCTGATTATGAAAATGTTAATGAAAGCTAAGCAGGATTCAGATATTTAGAGCTGGGAAGAACCCAGGTGATTAGTGCAACTTCCTCTATGTATAAGGAAGAACTTATTCCAGGAAGATGCCATTTATTGCCAGTTCAGTTGAAGTGGAAGATCTAGAAACACAATTTAATGGCGAAACATACAAATTAACTCTTTGCCAGTTGCTCATTAAACAGTACTACATTTTGTAAAATGAGGAGAAATGACTGCATCTACTAGTTTGTGCATGTTATTGTTTTAATATCTGACATACTATTACATTGTGTTAATGTTATGCTTGGACCAAGAAAATGAGAAATTGGGGATACATTTAGGGATGTCATCTAAGATTTATAAGGCTGGAGGTAACTTTGCAAGTAAAATATTTATAGTCTTGGCCGGGGCAGTGGCTCACTCCTGTAATCCCAGCACTTTGGGAGGCCGAGGCGGGCAGATCACAAGATCAAGAGATCGAGATCATCCTGGCCAACGTAGTGAAACCCCGTCTCTACAAAAAATACAAAAATTAGCCAGGCGTGGTGGCACGCGCCTGTGGTCCCAGCTACTCGGGAGGCTGAGGCAGGAGAATCACTTAAACCCAGGAGGCGGAGGTTGCAGTGAGTTGAGATTACGCCACTGCACTCCAGCCTGGTGTCAGAGCAAGACTCCGTCTCAAAAAAAAAAAATCATAATTTTTTGTTTGAGATGGAGTCTCAATCTGTTGAGACTCCCAGGCTGGGGTGCAGTGGCACAATCTCGGCTCACTGCAACCTCCGCCTCCTGGATTTAAGCGATTCTCCTGCCTCAGCCTCCCGAGTAGCTGGGACCACAGGCGCGTGCCACCACGCCCGGCTAATTTTTGTATTTTTTGTAGAGACGGGGTTTCACCATGTTGGCCAGGATGGTCTTGAACTTTTGGCCTCATGATCCACCTGCATCTGTCTCCCAAGTGTGTGAACCACCACACCCGGCCTGTATTTAATTCATGCTTTATGTCTATAGCATATAGATATATATACTCTCTATATACATATTTATAGACTCTATGGAATTTAGTCTAAAGAATATAATATCCTACAGAATAGAATCGCTAAAATAGGATTTCTTCTTTCCCTCATCTTACGGGACTTTTTATTTCCCAACATAAGTCACTTTGGACTTCAATGTGATTGACAGATGAACTTCAGGGACTCCAGGAAATATCAAAACTGTGTGCGGTTTTTGTTACTGTTTTTCTTGAATGTTCTAGAATAAGAAAAAAATGCTTAAGAAAATTTAAAAGCTACTGCTGTTAGTTTTTTTTGTTTGTTTTAGAACAACAAAACAAAAAAAAACTAGATATGGATAATGAGAGGATTTAAAAAAATTAAAAGCCTATTTCTTGATTCTGAAACAAAGGAAAAAACAAAACTATTGATAGATTCTGTCAGAAAACACCTCCCACAGGGGCTTGAAAAGATGTATCAATCTCCTAAAATTCTAATTTAAAACTGAAGAGATGGTTTATAACTGATACACTGCACTTAGTTGTGAGTAATTGTAGTTAGCATTTTGATTAGTCTTTGGCTATGAGATGTTTCCTTGATACATATAGATGACATCAGGGCTGAATCAATTCCTCACTGAACAGCAAGACAGGTGAGTAACTTTTCTTAGGACCCTAGCACTAAGGCAAAAACAACTGCCGGAAGTAGAGGTTGTTTGCATATAATTAATTGTAAATTTAGATGCTACTAGACAAGAAGAATTGGGCTAAATGTTCACAAATGCACTATGGCTTCCTGAATAGAGCATGTGAACTAATAGTTAGGCCTTCTCAATTCTGTGTCTGTTTATGCCAGTCATAGGGCTGTTAGGTATGTATCAAGTTCATCACTACTTTAGTTTTTATTTTTATAAAATAGTGATAGCATCACCGATTGCTTGAATTCCAATTTTTGAGGAGTTAGATGAAAATTATGAGTAATGCATTTCAGTTTCTTTGAGTGAAGTCAGCTGATTATAAACAGGAGTGGTGCTGTATTTTAAAATAAGTAACAACTAACAAATAATAGATGGCACTGATAAAATTATTTTAGTCATTATTTTGGCCTAATTGCTTTTATGCGAAGAAATAAAAGATAATCTTCAGTTTGTAGTTTTGTTGACTAAAATACAAAATAGGCCTATTCTGAATTACTGAAGGCAGCTAAAAATAGTCATTTTCCTCTGTTGGTTCTTTTTCTCTCTTGGTCTCTCTCTTCATATATATATTATTTATGCAACATATATATATATATATATATATATATATATATAATTTATATAACATATATACATTTTTTCAACTTTATATTTTATTTAATTAGTTTTGAGAAAGAGTTTTGTTCTTCCTGCCCAGGCTGAAGTGCAGTGGTGTGATCTCGGCTGACTGCAACCTCCGCCTCCTGGGTTCAAGCAATTCTGCCTCAGCCTCCTGAATAGACGGGATTACAGGCACCTGCTGCCATACTCCACTATTTTTTTTTTTTTTTGAGATGGGGTTTTGCCATGTTGGCTAAGCTGGTCTTGATCTCCTGACCTCAGGTGATCCACCAGTCTCGGCCTTCCAAAGTGCTGGGATTACAGGCATGAGCTACCACGCCCAGCTGAAAGTTATATTTTAAATGTTATAAAGAGTTATTTCAATGCTGCCGGAAATTTTCTCCTGATTTTATGTCATTGTAAGCCAACAAACAGAAGCTATTAAATTCAAAAGCTTCCTAAGGGAAATTTATAATAAATGTAAATGAGTAGAGAAAAACAGTAATACTGAATGTGTATGTATATACACATATATACATATAGACAATCCCAATTAAATTCCAAAGAGATTGTTATAAAATTTACAGAGATTTTAAAGTTCATCTAGAATAACAAGTAGGTTATAACAGCAAAGAATTTTAACATAAAAAATAAATTAAGAGAAGTTGCACTTTCAAGTATTTTAAGATAATATTAAGTGATGATTAACATGCAGACAAACATAGAAGAGAATAAATGACCTCAGATGCAAACTCTAAAATATGCAAAAATAAAGCACATTATGAAATAATCACAAATATGTGGGGAAGTACAAAATGATTTATATATAGTTCTGGGAAAACTGAATAATTATTTGTGAAAAATATAAACTCCCCACCCCACATTGCATTTTAAAATAAGTATCAGATGAAGGGAGAGTAAACATAAAGAAACTCTAAAACAAGCTAGGAGAAAATAAAGGCTTCATAAACAGAAGCATAATGAGGAAAAGATTTTACCTTACAAAAGTAACAACTTTAAGTTAAAAATACCGTAATTACAAGTAAATGGAAAATAGAGGAAGTATATTCAACATCAGTATCTTCTCCTATTAGAAAACTTCTCTCAATATAGAGATTGCTCATTTGTGTTCATCCTCTTCAGTGGACTGAAAACTTCTTGAAGAAGGAGACTCATATTTATCATTTTATTCTAAGTGCAATGCATATAATTTGGGCAGAGTAAGCATTATCATTGGCTACCAAAATTTATAAGTATCCCATCTAAAGTTTGATCAAGACAATGAAAACAAGGTGGACTACAGATACTCCTAAGCTTCTGGTAAGATTCTTCATTGGTATTTATAAAATTCTTCAGTTGCATGCTATAGAAATCAATCATGACTAATTCAAGGAATAAGATCCACAACAAAAGGAAGATGTTTTGAAGCTTATAGACTCAAAAGAAAATGAGAGAAAACAGAATGGCTGCAGAGAACATAAGAGGAAATGATGCAGTCCTTTCCTGGTATCATCACTGATGGGCTGAATCAGGGTCAGTACTTCTCTGTTCTTGTGGCTGGGTGCTACAGGCTCAAATTCCGAGTGGAAAGTGTTACTTTTACTAGCTTTGGTTTCATGACCATGACTTAGTCACTGGAACATTGGGCACTTTGATTAGCAGTCCTAACAAGACCATATTCTTTATTTTTATTTATTTGAGACCAAGTTTATCTCTGTCGCCCAGGCTAAAGTGCATTGGTGCCATCTCAACTCATTGCAACCTTCGACTCCTGGGTTCAAGCGATTCTCCTGCCTCAGCCTCCCTAGAAGCTGAGATTATAGGTGCCTGCCACCACGCCTGGCTAATTTTTGTATGTTTTAGTAGAGATCGGGTTTCACCATGTTGGCCAGGCTGGTGATGAACTCCTGACCTCAAGTGATCCACCTGTCTTGGCCTCTCAAAGTACTGGGATTATAGGTGTGAGCCATTATGTCCAGCCAAAACCGTATTCCAAAGAAAATCAAGGGACGGTTACTAGCAATAGGGAAAAATATTTCCTGAATGGGTATAAGCAGATATCCACTGGGTTTATTAAGAAACTTAAAAATATTTTGTTTCAGTAATATCTCTTTTAGGAATTAATTCCATGGAATTAATCAGAGACACACACAGTTTCATTAAAGTGCCATTTGTAGTAGTGTGATGCTAGAAATAAACTATTTGGCCAACAAAAGGGGAATAATTAAATTATGGCATACACTATTAAATCATTGATTTTGAAATGTTGATAATAGCATTGGAAAATAGAGATGAAATAATAGTGAAAAAAGCAGAATACAAAATTTAGTATGAAGAAGGACTTGATTTACATATATAAAAAGGGTTAAATAAAATATTAACATTTGTTATGGTTGCCTAGTACGATGATACAAGTTTCATTTTTAAGTATATAAAAATGTTTTGCTAGGAACAGTCACTGCTTTAATAATCATTTTTTAAAAATCTATACTAAAACTGTAAAAATGGGAGAAATGGCTTAGGGCACCAGTCAGCTGTATGGGAAACAAGACATTGGAATGATACACTTAATTTTTTAAGTAAAGGACCGAATTGTACAGTTTTCTGTTTTCTGCATTAAGTTACTATGTATTCAGTGATATCTGGCTAATTTCCTAGTTGGTAACTTTTCAGGGGTAATTTTAGACTTTGCTTTTCACATCTTTATCTTAATGTAATTGAACTTAAGATGTATTTGCACATTTTAATTCAAATACAAATTTTTTATTGGCATATCAGGTTAAAAAAGAATAAAAATAATTGTATATATTTGTGTATACATGTATCTTATCAGTTGTCATGCTAATTTGTATTAACTCAGCTATTCTAGGCTAGCCCAGTTATTTATTAAATACAATTAATGATCCTGTTAAGTTCAATTATAATAAAGCTAAAAATCATGCTTCCTTAATAAATCAGAAAACATGTATCATGGAAAGTTTTGACGTTTTTTTCTCTTGGCTCATATCTGTAGCTCATAAGTTATAACTCTGAAAGAAGAACAAAGGATCTGAGCAAGGGAATAGATGGAATTTTTCAGAAAGCAAAAATATGTTATCTTGTAATATATTTTTGAGTAGCACTTTGGTATATTGACTGAGCTTTGCACAGAATGATTTTGATGATCTCATGAACTATATTTGAGTAAATAATAAAATATTGGAAAAGAATAAAATAAGAAAAAGAAAATTGGTTGATCACTGGTTCCCTGGTAACCATTGTCCTCTTTTGGTTCATGAGAATGTACAATCTGACAGCTGGCTTCTTTCCAGAATATAAGGTAGGGGCAACTTTGTTGTTATTTTTTCTTTTCGTTAAATTGATGTGTTTAATTTTATAACAGATAATATATTATACAACTGGTTCCAAAAACACACAGAAATTCTCTCTCTCCTGTCCTTCCCCATACACTTAGTTTTCATTCCTCAAATAGGTAACTACTCTTATGAGTTTCATGGTATCTGTAATGGTTGACTTTATGTGTCAACCTCACAAAGTTGCCTAGGTAGCTGGTAAAACATTATTTATGGGTGTGTCTGGCAGCATGCCTCTGGAAGAGATTAGCCTTTGAATTATTAGATCAACTAAAGAAGAGTGTCTTCATCTGTGTGAATGGGAATCATCCTGAATAGAGCAAAAAGGTAGAGGAAGGGCAAATAGCTCTTTCTGTTTGAGTCGAGACATCCGTTTTATCCTGCTCTTGGAAACACACACACACACACACACACACACACACACCCACCCCCCCACCCCTGTTGCTTCCCTTTTACTGGCCTGTGAATAATGAACATTAGCTTGCATGGTAGTGGCTTCAGGTGAAGTCATTATTGTTTCTATGAGCATTCAGGGTTAATCCTCTCAGACTGAGCTGGAAAGGCCATTGCCACCGTGGGTGGGGAGGCTGCTTCTACTGGAGAAGAAGGGGATGCTTTCACTGGATTGGGGAGACCTCTTTCCCTGACAAAGAAGACTCATCAGAATTTATAAGCTTAATGTTCCAGCTTCATCAAGGTCTTCTACCTACACTTTCCCATCTCAATTTACAATATTCCATTCTTCCTCAATTAATACCCTTACTTTGTAGGTATATACTCTAAAAGGCTAGAAGTTGAACTTGTAATTCAGCCAATCTTAGGATAAAGTTCTGTGTTTGATTTTCAGCAATTTCAGTCCTGCAGCTATAGGACATAAGGTGCTCCTTCAGGGCACACTCAGAAGCTCGTAAGTCATTTATGCAGCACTTTAGCTGGGAATTCAAATCCCAGAGCTCACTTTGTCCAGCAACACGATTATATCCCTTAGTTTTCAAAAATGTTTGAAAGTATATACAGAGTTCCTTAGCTCTTTGTTCCTTATAAGCAGTTGATTGGAAGTATCCAATGCAGTATTTTATGTATCATTGTAATCAGTGTGGAAATAAACTAGTGGAAATAAAGCCATTAAATTAGCATCAATAAATCTAATGAGATTAGAGAGCTAAATCCAGAGATTCCAGAACCAATTCAGAAAATGTATCCTTAAAATACTATTTATTTAGAACCACTCTTGGCACCAAAATTTGTTATTCAGGGATCTCTACAGAAACAGAACCAACAGAATATGTGTATGTGAGTAGAGAGGGAGGGAAGGAGAGAGAGAGAGAAAGAGAGAGAGAGACTGATTATAGATATTGGCTCATGTGATTAGGGGACCAGGAATTCTCATAATCTGCCAAGCTGGAGAATTAGGGAAGCTGGTAGTATAATTCAGTCTGAGTCTGAAGGCCTGAGAATGTGGGGAATCAATAGTGTAAATCCATGTTGAGTCTGAAAGCTCAAGAACTAAGGACACCAATGTCCAAGGGTGGGAGAAGATAGCTGTCTCATCTCAAGCTGAGAACAAATTCACCCTTCCTCTGACATTTAGTCCTGTTCACACCCTCGAAGGATTGGATAATGCCCATCTATATTAGAGAAGATGATCTTGGTTACTCAGTCTACAGATTCAAATGCTCATCTCATCCATCCTCACAGACATACCTAGACATGTTTTACCAGCCACCTAGGCATCCTGGAGCTCAGTCAAGTTGGCACATGAAATTAACCATGCATGTACAAACACTAAATATTTTCTCCCCAATTTTTAGACAGTTGTTAATATATTATATACATATTTTGCTTCCTGATTTTTAAACTCAGCAATCTTGGAGGACTGTCAGAGTTTACACATAAAGAACTTCCTCATTCATTTTCTCCACTCTATCACATTACCTTTGTTGAAAGTACCATAATTTATTAATTATGAGACAGTTTCTACCTGAAGAACAATTAATATTTTTTTCTGATATTTTGGTTAACCCAACCATGCTGTAATACTCTTGTGCACATTATTTCACATGAGTACAAGAAACTAGAGGACCTAGAAGCGAAGTTCCTAATTTAAAATGTGTGCGTACTTGTTTGCTGTGAAAATGCATGTGTATTTAATTTCACATTTGATTATCTTACCTTCCTTTCTTCTTTTGTGTGATTAATAATGCTGAATAAGACTGGACCAAAGACCTGGTTTTATGGCATTTGTCTAGAGACCCCCTACCCAGATTTGCACTTATCTATTAGCATGCTTTGTGTGTATACAAATTTATTGTGAACAAATCTCATTTGATGATCTTTCAGCATCTGTTTAATTATCTTGACAACAAAGATAGCCACGAGGATAAATAATTTCTGTTAAATTGTTTCTTAATTTTGGATTTTCTCCTTTGCCATCCTGCAGTCTACTAGACTAAATTATATGAAGAATGTGAGGACTAGTTATTCACCTACTAAATAACAGTGTTAAAAATAATCATGTTCTATGTTGGCAAGTATGTTGTGACTCTGATGCTTTCAGATACTCTTTGGTGCAGTTAAAACTGGTACAGCCCTTTTGGAAAGCAGTTTGGCAGTATGTGGGGAAAATAACTATCAAAAAATTCTTACTGTCTAATCCATTAATACTACTTCTGGGAAGCTACCCTAAGTAAATAGTACAAAATATTGGAATGGTCCTATGTTTGAAGATGTTGATGAATGTATTATGTATAATAAAAAATCAGAAGTAGCTCAAATGGCCAACAATAGACTTAATGCACAAATATTTGAGAATAATATACAACCATTAACAGTAAATATGGTGATTATAATAAAATATAAATATATACATGCTAAAATGTTTCTTGAGGGAAATATACAAAATTATATACAAGTCCTGCTTTAAATAGGCAAAATATATAAACATGAACACTGAAATTATAAATATGTTGTAAAATGGTGAAAATGTGGATGATTTTCTCTTTATTTTTATCTCCAGTGTTCTAGAATATTTTATAACTTAAAAACTTTTAAATAAAAAAACACAACTATATTTTCCTTTTTGTCTTTAATATTTTGCACTGAATATTAGTCATAGTGTTTGATAGTTTTAACTTTTTGTCACAATTCAGTAATGAGATTTGTTTCATCTTCTCCTTATACAGGTGAGTTTATCACAGAGTTTGCATGCAGTGCAATGCACGCTGTCTTCAAAACTGTTCTCTCCATTCTGTGTAACAAAGTGCATCTTAATCATTGAACTTCCTTTCAGTCTCATTTGTCATGATATTCTTTCTCTTTTAGAAGAACAAATTCAGACGTTTCAGGCAGTTCTCAACTAGCTTCCTGCCTACTTCTCAAATTAATCTAACATTTTTCCCTGCTAAGTAAGCTCTTTTTTTAAAAAAATTATTTGTTTTACTTTAGGTGCATACTATATCTGGCATTTTTCCCCATATTATCCCTCCCTACCCTCCCTTCCCTCCCCACCCCCCACTGTCTCTTCCCTACCCACCCCCCAACTGCCCCCAGTGTGTGATGCTTCTCTCCTTGAGTCCACGTGTTCTCATTATTTAACACCCGCCTATGAGTGAGAACATACGGTGTTTGGCTTTCTGTTCTTGTGTCAGTTTGCTGAGAATAATGGTTTCCAGATTCATCCAAGTCTCTACAAAGGGCACAAACTCATCGTTTTTTTTGCTGTGTAGTATTCCATGGTGGATATGTGCCACATTTTCTTTGTCCACTCTATCATTGATGGGCATTTGGGTTGGTTCCAGGTCTTTGCTATTGTACGCAGGGCTGCAGTGAACATACGTGTGCATGTGTCTTTATAGTAGAATGATTTATAGTTTTTTGGGTATATACCCAGTAATGACATTGCTGGGTCAAATGGAATTTCTATTTCTAAATCCTTCAAAAATCGCCACACTGTCTTCCACAATGGTTGAGCTAATTTACACTCCCACCAACTATATAAGAGTGTTCCTATTTCTCCACATCCTCTCCAGCATCTGTTGTTTCTAGATTTTTTAATGATTCCCATTCTAACTGGTGTGAGATGATATCTCAGTGTGGTTTTGATTTGCATTTCTCTGATGATCAGTGATGATGAGCATTTTTTCATATGTTTATTGGCCTCATATATGTCTTCTCTTGAAAAGCGTCTGTTCATATCCTCTGCCCACTTTTGAATGGGGTTGTTTTTTTCTTGTATATCTGTTTTAGTTCTTTGTAGATTCTGGATATTGGCCCTTTGTCAGATGGGTAGATTGCAAAAATTTTTTCCCATTCTGTTGGTTGCCGGTTCGCTCTAATGATGGTTTCTTTTGCTGTACAGAAGCTCTGGAGTTTAATTAGATCCCATTTGTCTATCTGGGCTTTTGTTGCCACTGCTTTTGGTGTTTTAGTCATGAAGTCCTTGCCTGTGCCTATGTCCTGGATGGTTTTGCCTTTATTTTCTTCTAGTGTTTTTATGGTGTTAGGTTTTATGTTTAAATCTTTGATCCATCTGGAGTTAATTTTAGTGTAAGGTGTCAGGTAGGGGTCCAGTTTCCGGTTTCTTCACATTGCTAGCCAGTTTTCCCAACACCATTTATTAAACATGGAGTCCTTTCCCCATTGCTTGTTTTTGTCAGGTTTATCAAAGATCGGATGGTTGTAGATGTGAGATGTTTCTTCTGGAGTCTCTGTTCTGTTCCATTGGTCTAGATCTCTGTTTTGTTACTAGTACTGTGCTGTTTTGATTACTATAGCCTTGTAGTATAGTTTGAAGTCCAGCAGTGTGATGCCTCCGGCTTTGTTCTTTTTGCTTAGGATTGTCTTTGCTATGCGGGGTCTTTTGTGATTCCATATCAAGTTTAAAGTGTTTTTTTCCAGTTCTGTGAAGAAGGTCATTGGTAGCTTGATGGGGATAGTGTTGAATCCATATTTGGGCTGTATGGCCATTTTCACGATATTGATTCTTCCTGACCATGAGCATGGAATGTTTCTCCATTTGTTTGTGTCTTCTCTTATTTCATTGAGCAGTGTTTTGTAGTTCTCCTTTAAGAGGTCCCTTACTACCTTTGTTAGTTGTATTCCTATTTTATTCTCTTTGTAGCATTTGTGAATGGGAATTCGCTTTTGATTTGGCTCTCTGTTTGTCTGTTATTGGTATATAGGAATGTTTGTGATTTCTGTACATTGATTTTGTATCCTGAGACTTTACTGAAGTTACTTATCAGTTTGAGAAGATTTGGGGCTGAGACGATGGGGTCTTCTAGATATATCATCATGTCATCTGCAAATAGAGACAGTTTGACTTCCTCCTTTCCTAATTGAATACTCTTTATTTCTTTTTCTTGCCTGATTGCTCTGGCTAGAACTTCCAATACTATGTTGAATAGGAGTGGTGAGAGAGGGCATCCTTGTCTAGTGCCTGATTTCAAAGGGAATTCTTCCAGCTTTTGCTGTTCATTATGATTTTGGCTATAGGATTGTCATATATAGCTTTTATTGTTTTATGATACGTTCCATCAATACCTAGTTTATTGGGAGTTTTTAGCATGAAGGGCTGTTGAATTTTATTGAAGGCTTTCTCTGCATCTATTGAGATAATCATGCGGTTTTTGTCTTTGTTCTGTTTATGTGATCGATTACATTTATGGATTTGTGTATGTTGAACCAGCCTTGTTTCCCTGGGATGAAGCCTACTTATTTGTGATGGATGAGCTTCTTGATGTGCTGTTGTAATCTGTTTGCCAGTATTTTATTGAAGATTTTTGCATCGATGTTTATCTTAGATATTGGCCTGAAGTTTTCTTTTTTAGTTGAGTCTCTGCCTGCTTTTGGTATCAGGATGATGTTGGTCTCATAAAATGAGTTAGGGAGGATTCCCTCCTTTTGTATTGTTTGATACAGTTTAAGAAGGAATAGATCCAGCTCCTTTTTGTACATCTGGTAGAATTCGGCTGTGAATCTATCTGGACCTGGACTTTTTTTGGTTGGTAGGCTATTGATTGCTGCCTCTACTTCAGCCCTTGTTATTGGTCTATTCATGGTTTCAACTTCCTCCTGGTTTAGTCTTGATACAGTACAAGTGTCTAGGAATGCTAAGTAAGCTCTTGTGCTAGTCTTTCTCTGTCTTAAACCCACTAGGCTTCATGGTTACTTTTTAAACTTTTTAAAGAGAAATTATGTCTCTTATAATTAGTATTCTCTTTCAGAATAATTAGTTAGAAAAAAAGGCAATTATGAACATATTTTGTAAAAGTTCACCCAATTGGACCATCTCCTAATCTTTTTAAAAATTCTGCATATTTCATTGAGATAAATCCTGGGAAAGTTAATAAGATAGCAAAAATATAATATTTACCCCACAGATTTGATATATCCTAGAAAAGATTACCCATAGTAGTGATATATCTTCAAAAAAAGGAGCAAATAGCTAAAATATAGTGGAAAAGTACCCTTTATACATGAGTTAATTTGAAGTGAAATAGGTAGAAACAATGTGAAGTATGTATGTTTCTTTGCTAACTCTTTGGGGAATTAATGTGATAACATTATCTCTCTTTATTGAAATACATTTTATATCAGTCTATCTTGTTCTCTTCGCCTAGTTGATTATCACATTATCTTCGAAGTATTAAGCTCATAGTTAATTTCAGAGAGACTACAGTAAGAATATGAATGTCATCTTATGTCTGAAGCATTACATTTTATAGTTCTGTATAGTTATTTTTCCTGTCAAGTGAACTAATTTTGGATTTCTCCATAATAAAAATGTTATTTTCTAAGACAGTGCACCAATAAATAGATGGAATCATTTTGAAGTTATGGTGGACAATGAATGGCAGGGTGGTTGTCAAAAGGACTTGCTTCTGCCACAACCCCTGTTCATGGTTTGCCAGGACTGTCATCAGAAAACATTAATGATGGAATCTTAAGGAACCCATTCTGTTTTGCTTATATGGTGCTAAGTCTCTTTCTTTGTCCTCTGCTGTACTCTTTAGGGATGTTCCTTCCAAGGTCTTCCCTTCCCTTTTCCTATTGAAATTCAGAGATTTCACTCTCTGCTACTCTAAGTTCATGATCAACCAGTTGATAGTTAAAAGTTGTGAGTCTCTTCATTAAAAAGACCTTCAAAAGCTTTCGAAGTAGAAAATCATATTCATTTAAAATTGCCTTTATCGTTCAATGATCAGTCCATGATTAGGAATATGTATGACATAACAAACTTGAAAATAAAGTTAAACTATTATTTTAGTAAATGGGAAAATAGTTGCTATCCCATTTAACATTTTATGGAGAAAATATTAGTAACAGTAAATAATTATTGGAGTGTTTACTATGTGTTAGAAATAGAATTGTCTTTTTATAAGCATTGTATTATTGAATACTTAATAAAACTTTAGGCAGTAGATGCTATTACACTAATATCTCTATAGCTATTGGGATTGAGAAAAAATATATAGGTTATATAATATTTACAAGGCTCAAAACTGAGTTTTTGACAGAGCCAAGAATTTAATACAAGAGCCTCAAACAAAACATGTACTTTTTTTATTAGTTTTTGAAGTAGAATGATATCTATTACTAGAAAGGAGATGTCAAGTGAACAGGCCTAGGGTAGTCTAATAATGGAAAAAACTGTCCTATCTTTCTTGGACATTGACTATATTTTCTGTCTGTATTATTAATATCTTCTGTCATATACTTTACTATGCAATTTTATTATTTCCCATTTCAGTATAAAGTTGAGAATTGAAGTAACTGATACTTTAAAATTGAATGTGAAAATCCCTCCAGTAAGGTTCTCTCTATGTAGTCAGTTGAAAAATGAAATGAAGAGATTTAGCTACTGCTATCTAAAGGTTTCTGGTGGGGCTGTGGGTAGAGAGTAAGGAGTTGAGTATATATCTTTTAAGATTTTCTTTAAAGGCTAATTTTCTGTTAGCTTTTTCCCCTCTTCTTTAGTTTGATGGGAAACAGCATCCTGTACTTAATTCTTCTCTTTAAATCAGACAGGACGTGTGAACTATGCAATGCCATTGGTGGCCTGGCAAATAACTTGATGGCTGATCCTTTTCCTCTGTACAAAATCCTGAAAATAACCAAAAATATCTAAAGCAATGATGTCAGTATTCAGAATCTCAGTGATAAACTCCTGTTTGGACTGGGGCCTTATACCTGGACTCTTGTTTCCTAGATGTTTTTAGTCTTATTCCTTGTCATAGTGAATTCTGCCACTTCACCAGTTGCAAATGTAACTTGTTCAGTAATACCTGGCTTAATAACTGAGGTGCCATGAATCTCAAACGAGTTTTTTTCTTTTTTTTTTAAATTAAACCTATTAATGTTTTATTTCAAGAAATCGACTTGTCATAGTTCATAATTGAAGGAAATCATAGCAGAGACTGTTAAAAGTAACTTGGCCTGTATTTGGTACTAGATGCTCTAGAGCAGAAAGGTTAGATTTGGCATTAATCATTATTTCTCAGTTTTTCTTTTCTCACATTTGTTTTGCTTTCTTTTCACTTCCCTTTTTATACATTCAGGGCTAGTTCTAAGCTAAATTAATATACTGTAAAATTTCAAATAAATACCAAGAGTTGAGAATTTCTGAGAGTGAAGAAATAGGTAATATAGGAAAGATGGAAACTTAGAGTTTATGTACCTTAAAATTACATACCTACATCTTTGGTATTATTCTATATTTATGAATCACTTTTTGTGTATGTGGCAGAATCACTATATATTGCTTACATAATTTCATGCCCTAGTGGGACTCTATAGCTGATCTCCACTGATCTACCGCTTAAAAATTTAGGCTGTTTACTTACTTCAGTCATCTGATTTAGGACATACTTAGCATCGGTATTCTCTTTTGCTTTTGAAATCACATTATGACTGTAAGAACTCAGTTCATTAACAATGAAGGGTAAAATAATTTGCAGAAAAGTTGATAGTTTTGACAAATTTCATTGGGCAAATACATATTTGACAAAGTTAATAATATGGCACTTTCATTTTGATTTTTTAAATAGGTATTGCACAATTTGGAAAAATATTTAGATAATTCTTATTAATCTTTTTCAAATGTTGGTTTTCAGTAAATGATACTGTCCAAAATAGGCAAAAGCTACAACTCAACTAATAACAAATAGGATACATGAATATTTGGATACTGCATGCATGCAATACATATTAGTTTTAGCAGCAGTGTCGTGTACATACTACACAAGCAACAGACAAGAATATATGAAAGGTTTTCTGAGTGGAGATCATAAGGAAACTGTTTTCATTTAGTTATAATTAGTTATTTTTTTTTCAACAGGATACATTATTTTCACTGATTAACTTATATTTGTACTGGTGAGCCAGTATCTCCCTTGTACAATGTTTACCTTTTTTTTTTTTTTGCCTAGCTTAAAAGAAATTAATTCCAAAATATTTAGCATTAATTACAGTTATATATTCAATTATGTATATGTTTTTGTGCCTACTAGTTACCAGGTATTCCTCTAGGAACTGGGAATGTAGCAGTGAGTAAAACAAAGACCCTGCTTTCATGGAGCTTACAGTCTACAGAGAGAGCGAGGAGAGAGAGAGCGCACGTGCGATGGGGAGGGGGTAAAAACCATAAACAGTGTTACACCTCAGGTAGTATGATTGCTATGAATAAAAACAAGACAAAGGGCAAAAACACTGATGGAAGGATGGGAAGTGTATTTTAGAAGGGGTAGTTAAGAAAGATAATTTGCAAGATGTGCTGTTTGATCAGAGACCTAGGTTAAATGAAGGCCAACCAGTGGTAATAATTTAAAGAAGAATCTTCCAGACAGAGTTGTTGGGGAAGGAATCAAAACGGTATCCTAGAGGCATCTCAGGCAATTTGGCGCCTGGAATGGTCTAACTGGGGAGGTAGCCAGAGCCTGCTAATGAGCCCTTTGTAGAATGTAGAAAGGATTTTAATGTTTGTTCTATTTAAGGGTTTTTGAATGGGAAGGTGGGGTAATGTGTCCTCTGGCTGACATGTGTAGAATTGATAACAAGAAAAAAAACACCCCGCTAGAAGATGAGTTAAAGGCCATTTCAGAGACCTTGGAGGCTTGAACTAGAAACTCTTCAGTTGTGTTCAAGGATTTGTATGTTAATGTCTCACTTTTGATTCAACATTTTATATGAGGACAGTGGCAGAAACTAAGGTGCTGTGGACTGATTTGGGAGCAGTTTTGTGCATTTATCACAGATGTGCATTTTATTTTTCCTAAGGCAAATTATCAATAATTAGGACATTAAAATATTTGACTACATAAAAACTAACTGTGCTAATTAACATTTTAATCTTCTCTTTAGATTTAAGTCCTACTATAGCATTTATTATTTTGTATGCCTTTTCTTCATTTGGTTATTGCCTGCTAACATGCAGGTATTGAGAAGAGATATATGCTATAGTTATACACAGAATGAAACTGTGTACATAGATTTTAGAAGTTTTGAGTCAGTTCAGAATTTGAGTTATAAAAGATAGATATCCAGTTAAAAATAGCTTAGAAGAATTTATTGGCTTGTAAAGCTGCATAATCCAAGGGGTAATTTCATGCATATCCAGATAAAGAGTTTGAACTAATATTATGAGATAATTATCTTGCCTTGAATCTTTGTATTCTGTTTACTAATGCTTGGCTTCATGATTAGTTATAAAATATCCATACTATAATATCTCTCTATATATATAATATCTGTTATATAACTATCTATGGATAAAATGGTAAAGCAAAGAGGAAAATATAAATATTTGAATCAAGGAAAGGTTATATGGGTGTTCTTTATTTTGTTTTTATTCTTGCAACTCTTTTGTAATTTTGAAATTTTTTCAAAGTGAAAAATTTTAAAAATATAGTTGCACCAGGATTTAAAATACTTAAATGATCAGATGTAAACTGTAATATAGCTCTATAAAAATAAATATGTACTTGCTATTTTTATTGAGGTCAAAACTCAAACTTGAAAATATCTGTAAAGGTGACATAGCATATTGAAAAAGAATCCTATTAATATTGTGAATTGAAAACGCTATAATTGAAACTAAGTATTCATTGAATGAGTTTAACAGCCGATTAGATGCAATAGCAGAGAGACCAATCAGCTGTAAGTTGGGGCAGACAAAACAGTAAATATTATAGCAGGAAGGTATAAAAGGAGTGTAAGAGAAGAAATAGTGGAAGGGCTTCATATTTGCATTTAATTGTAGTTCCAGAAAAACAGAAAAGAGGCAGAAGCAGTATTTGATGAGATAATCCCTGAAAATTTTCCAGAACTGTTTTATAAAAGTCAGTTTGAAAAGAAAAAAAAAAGTAAACCACACTTAGGTACTTCATAATGAAATTTCAAAAACAATAATAAAAGAGAAAAAGACAAATTTATGTTGATGGATTTGGAAATGTTCTTAAAGCAAAAAAAAAGGAATAATGCCAATTTCAAACAAAACAAGAGTCTTGAGTTTACTACTAGCAAACCTGCAGTAAAAGAGTTACTTTTGGTAGTAGGAAAATTATCCCAGAGATGTAGGAAGCAATAACGAGCAAAGAGGGTGGTAAATATATGGATAAATCTAAATGAAATTGGGTTTCATAAAATGATTCTGAAATTGAATAATTTGAATGGAGGAAATTAAACAACAAAAATAATATGAATCAAGGGGAAATTAAGTGAAGTTAAATTGGTTTTTGGCCCTTGAATGATCTGAAGAAGGACATAAGATTTTGGTAAGTTAAAGATGCATGCTGCAATTTTTAGAGTAAATCTAAGAGAGCACAAAAGTGTGTAAGAATAGACAAAGAAGTAATATGCCAAGTACAAAGAACACTCAGTTTAAAAGAGACCAAAAAATAAGAGAAACTGTAGCATAGAACAACAGGCACAAATAGAAAATGTAAGATGGTGAAGTCACATCAAAATATTTTGATAATGACATAAAATATAGATTGATTACATGATCTTGTTTAAGGATGTAGACTGTCAGATTGTATTTTTAAGATTATATCCTGTTTTCAAAGGAACACGTAAAACATTAGGTTATGGACAGTTTGAAAGAAGGTGGGAAAAAACTATCACTGCTCACTTTGATTCTGTGTGAGTAGTGACAGTTCTTTTCAAGATAGCACAACAATTTAGACATGGCTAGTTGTAAATCAGGGAGAAATGTTATGGTAGTGTTAATATTTTGTAAATTATTTTGATAAAACATAAGATTCAATTCACAAAATACATATAAAGAGAGTAATTAAAAATACTACAAAGAAGGGGTATAAAAATATATCATTCCACTACTACAGTTCTATTATAGTAATTTTATTCTGTTTATCTGGAGTTTATTTTTCCCTCTCACTCCTTCCAAGTGTACTCAATAAGCAGTTGTCCAATGAAATAATCTGGTAGAGTGATTTGCCAAATGCTACAACATCTTGGATTTAACAAGTCACAATTTTCCTCTTGCTCATGGAAAAGCCAGAGTACCACCACTTTTGCCATCTTCTATGGAGATCTTACTAACTCTCCTCTTGAAATACCTTGTACATTTTTGCCTGGATGTTCCCTACTCTTTATAGAGGAAGGCAGAGGGGATATTTTAAGGTCCACATCCCAATCCCTAAGCTATCATTGAGGAAATGACTAAGGGTTGATTTCAATAGCCTTACCTAAAAATTTGACAGACTGTTCTTGAATATGATCAGTGTGTTAAATGAGTAATGGAATAGTTTCAATTTAAACATAGATACCTGTGTAGAGAAAAATTAAGGGTATTTTCAGTATCTTAAGTCCAGCTGGACCTTCCAGTCCAAGGGGGGTTCTACAGACCCTTATCCTTTGAAGATCCTGGTCTAAGAGGTCAGATAAAGTGTCCCTCTAATACAGATCATCCCATTTGTTTCTTCAACTGGTTAAGGCAGAAAGAAAAACCACTTCTCAGCCCAGTGTTTGGAAGCTGTCACATGGCTTCTCTTGGTTTGATGCTATCAGGGCAAGGTGGTCTCTGGTCCTATTTCTGTCACTCAGTTATTTTATCCGTCACTATGATCCTGATGAATGCACAACAAGCTAGTTTTCCAACAGAAAATTTCCTTACTTTGCAGACCTCTCAAAGCCCAGGTCACCGACAGTCACTTAGATTTTCTGTTACCATTGTTTCTCCTTGGTCAAAGAAAAGTGCAACTTGTCTCTTGATTGCATTTCTTTAATCCTGTAGTATGTTAAGAGTATGTCTTCTCACTGTGCACCCGGTAGTAGTAATGTGGTTTTGTCACTAATCTAACATCCTCAGCAAGCTGGATGGGATGGTGGGTATTAATACTTCACATACAAAAGGATTTGTCAATAATATTAGCATGATGTGCTTTTAAACTGAGTTTAGCAGTGAACATTTTCAAATGCTCTCTACTCATGTATATATAAATGCTGCTTGGCACAGGTTTCCAGACTTGAAATGTTGAAGCATAAAATTTAAAAAAAAAGAAGTTTGGGGAAATTTAGCTGCTGAGAAATGGAAGGGTCTCCCAGAAGGGGAAAGAAAATTGCTCAAAGAATGTCTTTGCCCTTTGATAATTTAACCTGGCTTCCTATCAACGCTAGACTGAGTCTGTCACTGTGACTAGCATATACAATGTTACTTTGACTTGTATAACATTATAAGCTAATTGGTGTGTGCCAGTGTTTTCTTTAACAAGTGTTTCTCTGCTCATATATGTTTGCCAGCTCTTCTCTGCTCATATATGTTTGCCAGCTCCTCTAATAAAGACCTAATTTGTTCCAGGAGTTGATGTACCATTTATGGTTTTACCAAATTAATTGTTGGTTTGGAATCATACCATGGATTTACTTTGCTGTTTTCAAAGGCCAAAATATTCAAAGCTATGAATTGTCATTTACCATTTTAAATTTGTCATTAAGAATTAATATTTTGTCTTAGCTTGCATGCAAGCAGGACACATTTTATGTGGACACATTTTTTTCTGAGTGTGATAAGGCTGTTAAATTGGATGCAGAAATGTTTTGGTACATTTATATTGACTAAAATAGTGACTCCATATTGTATTTTAAAGCCCTTTGAGATTCTGAACTTCCTTCTTCTCACAAATAGAGGGCATAGAAAATATATTTTGCATAAATTATATGGATGTATAACCTCATAGCTTAATAAAACTCTTAAATCTACATAAATGGGTTGTTACATATTGACCATCCATTTCTAATTAGAGAGCTGTTTCATGACTCAATTCAATGTGTCCATTAGATTACCAAACATCTCCAGAACAGGAATGTTTAATAAATTATCTCTTAAGAATTATTAAATCATACATATTTAGTAAGAACTCTTTTATAATAGTGTGATATGTATTAACTGATTCTTGCAACCTAATTGAAATATTAGTTAAACCTTTAAAAAAAAGAAGAGCTTGTTTGACATAATATAAGCCAGAGAATAATAAACTCTTGTTTTTTGCTCCAGGTCAACCCATATTTAAAATCTCTTTTTAATATTGTTGTAAGTATAAATCTACCTCTTATGAAGAAGCTCCTGGAAGAGTTGTTAATCTATACCCAAAATAAATTGAGAATTATTTTCATGTATACCTTTTTTTGGCTGTTTATATGTCAATAGAAAACACTGAATTTTTTTTTTTTTTTAGCTTGGATTGGACTTCTTCAGAGTGTATTAACCTGTGGCCTATGACATGTTAAGTTTTCTGTGACAAATGTAGGATAAGCAATAGTGATAGTCACCAACTTTATTATCCTCCACTTGATAATTCCTGCTTTTCAGGGCTGGCAGGGAGATCATCACTGCTCATCACAGTTCCGTCTGGAAAATGGAAGTGGCATCTTAACCTAGCTCAGAAAAGTTGAAGATCAAATGAGATATTTGTACCTTGAATATAATTATTATGAAATTCAAAATGTCTTTTCTCCCTCCTCTTATCCCTCCTATACCAAACACAGTGCCATTTAACTCAGTAAGTCGAGCAGAATTAACTCCATCTCACAAACCTGACTTCACAGTCTTCATGTTTACTTCCAAGGCAACAAGTTTATGCTGGGAGAGCTTTTGAAAATGTAATGATAGTTTTATTTCCACACAGGTAGAAAAAATGTTCCATTTGGCTTGATATAATAGGATATGTTTTGAAGCATTTCTATTCATTATATGATATTTCAAAGTATATTTTGTATATTTGACCTATTAATAAAATGCCGAAGTTTTTCAACACCCAGTCCTTTACATATTTACATAATTTTTCATAGTGTTAGGAGAAATGTACTGACCAGATTTTTCTTTCACATTTAACCAAGGCTTGGAAATAAAAATAAAAAAAAAACTGCTGAATTTTTAGCAGTCATGTTTTTTACCACTACTTTGAGAACTGATAGAGATGGAGTGGAATATGGGAGAACTAGGGTATTTGGTGCAAAAAGTGCCATGCTAACCTCATTAGAGTTTTCTTTTTCCTTGGGAGGAGATGGTAAGGAATGCTTTATGTGCACCTAAGATATAAAAATGGCATGTATAAAAAGAATAATAAAAACTACATTGGGGTGTGTATTCAATTAACAAAAACCTTTACCACAGGATTTTTGCATAGCACAGCGTTTCTTAGCCCATAGTACCAACTGAAAACTAATTTTTATGTAACTATCTGTCTTGCTAATTTTATTTAAGTATGACTTAAAATATTTTGCCATCACACCTGCTGCATAAAGAAGAGTGGTATCTACCCTTCTAAAAAATTTCTACTCATAACCCCCTCAGTGTCGACCATACTGTCACATGTCATTGCTTCACGTCTTCTCACTCTGCAACAGAGGGCTTTCCCTCAGTGCCCATGCAGGGCAGGTTGGACATGCCCAGAGGTTATGACTTAGCTAATAACATATCGAAGTTGGAGATAAATATCCTGCTCCCTTGTCCCCACGATGCGATACGTCTGAGGCATGTTCTTTATTGTCTGCCAGCATTCCTTAGCTAGACAGTTGCCCAAAGTAACAAGCTACTCATCAACACACACTTGATTGGCTTCCACTTTCTTCTGCATTTCTTATTGGTGTTCCTGAATTTGGCTCCCAAACAAACTACTTGCACTCAGTCCTTGTCACAGGGTCTGATTCTGAGAGGAATTCAAACTAAGATACACACCTTCCACAAAATTTGGAGGGCACTAACAAAGGGAATATCATAGCAGTGACACTGCAAGGATAAACTGGTTTTGTTTTGTGTGTGTGTGTTTTTAACAGTTTTCATTGTCTGTCAATCCTTTGAGACTTGGCAATGTAATGATTCCATTTTCCTAAGCCACTAAGGATTGAGTGGGGTGGATATCCTAGGTTGAGGGGTGTAAACAGTAAAGAGAGCAGCTCTAATTATTTCACAATGAAGCACTATAGGCATTTAGATGGCTATATAAATAATGTGTTTATGTCAGAGGACAGACTGGAACATGTGGGCTATTTCAGCATTGATCGAAACATAAATGAACATTGCAGACAATGATAGGGAATCCAGATAATCAGCTCAGCCACTAGCATGGCAGTTGAATAGACAAATGAGTGGACAAATCAGGCTTTGAAGGGAATCATGTGCAAATGGGGCTCAGCGAGCCCCTTGTGGGCTTCAAGTATGGAGAAGGAAAAGCCAGCCTCTTTAGCTCTGCAAACACAGCACAGTTGCATTGTTCCTGGAGATACTTTCAGAAAACACTTAAAAACATGTGAACTTCCTGAGCACCCATACCAAGGTGGTCTGGTGAGCTTCCTACAGCCAACATTAAGAAGCCTAGTCACTTACTTGATTTCCAGAAGACACTTTTATGTTTTCCTTGAGTAAGGTCTTTACAATTTTGTGTGGATATATATTCCATATTTACAACCAGTGTATATTTTCCTTACAAAATCAAAAGTCAGATAATTAAGAATAACTTTCATCACAGCAGTTATAAGAAAAGAATCATTGTCTCAGATGATTTTTGTACAGAAGGTCACTGCTTCTTGTGCATAAAGGGAATGATAGTTTTTTTTCCTGACACATTGCAGAATTTAATCTTGAGACTATTTCATTTAAATGTTGGAACATTTATTTTCGGAATTTCTGGAATGTGAGTTTTCACACTGCAAATAGATAATTTCCAACATGAGGGCCCAACATTCATCATTAGAAGCTAAATATAACTTAATAAAAGTTCTGTGAGTATACTCAAGATCATTTGATCAGTTATATCCAATACCAAAATAATTATCCTGTATGACTGATTTTTGCACTTTTAATATTCTGATCCTTACATTAACAAAGAGCTGGGCACGTTGGCTCATATCTAATCCCAGTACTTTGGGAGGCCAAGGCAGGTGGATCACGAGGTCAGGAGTTCAAGACCAGCCTGGCCAAGATGGTGAAACCCCATCTCTACTAAAAATACAAAAATTAGCCAAGCATGGTGGTGGACGCCTGTAATTTCAGTTACTTGGGAGGCTGAGGCAGAAAATTGCTTGAACCCAGGAGGTGGAGTTTGCAGTGAGCCAAGATCATGCCACCTCACTCCAGCCTGGGTGACAGAGTGAGACTCCATCTCAAATAAAGTAAAATACTACTGAAGCCCAAATAATAGCAAATGTTTCCTGAAGTTCCATTTCCTAAACAAGTTTAGATATAAAATAGGGTTTCTTATTTTTATGAGTGCATCCTATTGCTACCTTCTCTGAAACTTTCTGCAATCAGGCCCTTATCTTATTTAGAAATTTGTTTTTTAGGAGGGAAGTAGAAGCACTTACCTTTTATATAAGGTTATAACTTATTCTTTAAAAACAAGTTCATTGGGGAGAGATCCAAGATGGCCGATTAGCAACAGCTCAGGAATGTAGCTCCCAGTGAAAGCGCAGAGAATGAGTGGACGCCGCATTTTCCGACGAATTTTTGTTGCCCACAGACCGAGAGATTCCCGGCAGAGAGGCCACACAGGTCGCCAGCGCAACTCTTTTGGCCGGCGTGGCTCTTTTGCCGGCGCCCCAGCGCGGCGCTTCCCGGTGCGGAGTATACAGGACGGTCGGGCTCGGCTGGTCCCATCCCCACAAGGAAAACAGCAATTTTAAGCCCTGAGGACTGAGAGTTTCACAGCAAGCACGGCGAACCCAGGAAGGTCCAGCTCTGTGGGGAAGGGGCGTCCGCCAAAGGAAAACTAAGAAACAAAAAAACTTCATCACCGGGCGGAGAGAGATCCAAGATGGCCGCGTAGCAGCAGCTCAGGATTGCAGCTCCCAGTGAAAGCGCAGAGAGCCAGTGGATGCCACAATTGCAGACGAATTTTTGATACCCACAGACTGGGAGATTCCC